>CALNXI010002758.1:32761-45440 GCA_942486025.1 Porites evermanni | reverse complement strand
TGTTTATATAATAAACAGAATAATACATGGACGCTTGGAGATATGGAATTTATCTTCTCGTGTTCACATTCGATATCTCACTCGTTCGCTGCGCTCACTCGTTCGATATCGATGTGAACACTCGAAGATAAATTCCATATCTCCGCGCGACCATGTATTATTCTCTATTTATTAATTTTATATAGCGCTAAAACTGTATACATACTCTAAAGCGCTAACAAAAGCTAACAAACGTACACCAAACATGACAGCCACTTACGGAAAATGAAAATAAAACAGCGCAATCACTGTACGCGAATTGGTTCAACGGGCAAATGCTTAACGAAATCAAAAGGTCTTTAGAGCCTGCTTGAAACCCTGAACATTCCAGATACTCCCGATAGCTGAAAGGAGAGTGTTCCACAGTGAGGGGCCGACAAGTGCTAAAAGGCCCTGTCCCCAAGGGTCTCGCACTTTGTTTTGGGGACCTTTAATTCGCAGCTGGCATTGGATCTTAAATTGTAGGGACCTTCCTTGAACCTTAGAAACTTCTTTAGGTAAAAAGGGCCAACACCAACGAGAGCTCGGTGGACGGGTAGCACAGGAGGCACTAGGGCACCGGTAACCAATGTAGATTATAAAGGCTGGTGTGTGGTGACTGAACTGGGGTACCAAGCAGACAATGCGGGCAGCTGCGGCTGAAAAGAATCCTCTGCAACGGATCACGTTGGTATTTTGGAAACCAAAGAGCAGGCGGTTGCAATAGTCAAGACCAGATGTTACAAAGGCGTGAACCAGGACTTTGGTAGCATCTTCCGATAGACATCTGATGTATTATAGATCGGGCAAGGCCTTACTACAGACTTTGCTCACAGAATGCCCATCACACATGCCCCGAGATTGGGGACGTTGATTTCAGAATCCTCGACAGTGACTGATTCAAGTTGTACCTTGCTCAACTGTTGGCGGGAACCCACAAAGAGAAACTCCATTTTTGAATCGTTTATCTTGAGCCAGTTGGTGACCATCCAAGCTTGAACGTTTGTGATACAACAGTCTCAGTGAAAATTGTTGGAGCGCTTTGCTGTCTTCTTGCCCTCCCAATGTTAGTGTGCAAGATTTGGTCAGTTAACTGTGATAACCAACACTGGGAGGACGAGCAGACGAGCTACAAGTAGAAACAGTGTTGGGTGGAAGGGTCCCAACTATTTTTGTCTGAGACTGAAGCTTGGATTGCTCTAAGGAAAAATACAGCTGGATATCATCTGCATACATATGGATACTAGGTAGGTGGTTCTTAACGACGTTGAATCTCTCAGATACATACATGATAAATAAAGTCGGCCCCAGGCCGCTACCTTGTGGAACACCACAGTCAAAACTTTAAGAGGAGTTCTGGTTGATGAAGACACGTTGAGTGCGACAATACAGGAGGGACGAATAACTAATATAATAATAGTATTAGTTTTTGCCTCGAAGAACTTAATCATTCTTTGTCTTCTTCACAGCAGAGAGCGTACCCGGCTGTGAAACACAACCAAGATGCAGTGTAGCAAAAGTTTTTAAAGGTTTAAGGTACCTGATTTGAGCATTAAAGTGAAAGAATGTCTTGAAGTGAGAATTTGTTATTAGAAATCTATCATACAATGATTGTAAGAGTAAGAGGATTAGCTAGGATTTATGTTGACTTGAATTACAGTAGCATAACTGTCTCCAATTCTCCCAACCCTTCTCGTGTTCAAATCAGGCTATGCAAACACGGTGAACGTTTTCTATTGCTTAAAGATTTTATTAAATGCCTATAATAACAACTAAATCTAATGTAAAGAGGAAGTCTCACCTATAGGCCTTCATGGGTTCATGAGATGCCCTCGCCTTTTGAGATTCTTTTCTTTTGAAATGAGTATTTTTTGCTTTAAAAAATGTTTAACTCAACTGAACGGAAAAAACTCTAACGCGGCTTTCTTTATCCGTACGACGTGAAGTAGGAAGAGAGCGCTGTATGCTGGACAGGGAATCGCTAACTTGATAAAAATGGGAGTGTAAAATTTCAAGGCATCTTTTCTTTCTTTATAAAGGTGACGAAATGTTATTAAGGAACTGAGCAACTCGAGAATTCCAACGTTTTGTATACTAGGAGTCTCAACGTGAAAGTGAGTGCTAAAGTTGGAACCGGAAGATATTCCCTATGGGGAGGATCGTATCAAGAAATGGTCTACTGTATTGTTCTAAATTCTAAATTCACCCATCAAGGTTTAAGCAGTAAGCGTTTTGAACCGTTGAAGGTGACGCCTTTGCAGATCAAACCCAAGCTTTACGAGTGATCGTTAATTCTTGGGCGTGCCAAGTTTCTCTCATAATTTGCACTTTGGTAATTTTTTTTTAATTACTGGATTACCGAGAAGAAGAAATACTTCCAAAATCAACGTAACACATACGTGTTGCACTGTTCAAGGGAATAAGTATGATGTTTAAATACGGCATAGCTAGCGTTAGTGTAAATTCTTAGCAAGCGAACATCGCAGAAACCTTTAGCCCAGTCTGGGCTTTAAAAAAAAAGTTACCGAGCAAAAAGGCATGCAAGGCCGGCAAAGTAATTCTAGCAGGGCAATTTTAGCAATAGCTGGTCAAGCAAGGTTATCAGAAAAGTAAGAGAGAAGGCGGAGGAATTCTGAGATATAACACGATGGAAACAGACTAAAAGACGAGCCTGAATTTCGGTTAATCCAAAAATGGTTGCTTCTGAGCTGTATGCACTCAAAGGACTGTGGTTGAAATAGACCTTTTAAAGACTTAAAAAACGAAAGCTGTAAAACGAAGTCAAACTATGGGCAACAAATCGACCGTGGACCCCCTCCCCACCCCTCCCCCCAACCCGCAGGTGCCAAAAGAGGTCTTCGGAATTGGCAGGCGCAGGCGCTTGCGTTTTTCCATATACTAAATATAGGAAACAATTCACGCGTGAACAAGTCAAGGATAATTTGATTTAAGAACATCAATAGTTTCTTGTACATTGTAGTGTTCTGTCACCATTTCGTGAAAAACTAAAGGGCGAAAAAAGTGCCGTTAAGGTGACTTAAGTATGGAGAAATCGATGTAGTTGTAACTTTTGAGTGTGTTAATGCTATCTTATAATTCTTATAATTGCGATCATCCATTAAATTATCTCCTCTCCAGGTATAAGGTCTCATCAGAGCAACTTAGAAATACATCCATTGTGACACCTAGTGTAAATACTGAACGTTTTAAAAGAAGCTTTTTTAACAGATTAGTTCTGAAGTATAACCTAACTTAGATTTTAGAATTTTTAACTTCATTTACTTGCATAAACGTTTTAAAAGAGATTTTAGAATTTTTATTTATTTATTTTTCTTTACTTGGATTTTCAGCATTTTGCGCTTGAATCTTAACTTTTCAATGTAACATCTGGTGTATTTTTATCCAATGAATAAATTATAAATTATTATCAATTATTATTATCATTATTATCATACTCAGCGAAAACCATAAAGATCAAGTCACGCCGCACAAAGATCAAGTCACGCCCGAATCCGTTTATCACACCTGAGATCAAACAATTGATGAAAACCCGTGACAGCTGGCATAAGAAGGCGCGTAAAACAAACGACAAACTCCACTGGAACGCTTTTCGATATTTTTAGACAGGAAGTTAAGAGAGAGATAAGAATCACAGAAAAGGAATAAATTCGCTCGGAAGTATTGAAGTCCAACGGAAACACTAACTCTATCTGGAAAGTAATAAATCATTGCCTTCCCAACAGAGAGCCACCACTGACTCATGTTGAAGATCCTGTGGTTCAAGCGAACAGATTTAACGACTTCTACGTCTCGGTAGGGGAGGCAGCAGCCAAGGCTCTATGCGATCAGTTTGGTTTCTCGGATGAGTCAGTCGAGCAAGTGGAGCCAACTACGGACGATCTACAAAATGTGAATAAATTTGAGTTTCATGCTGTGACGGAACAGGACATTGAAAAAATTGTCAAGTATATCCCATCAAACAAAGAGCCCGGGCATGATAGAGTATCCGGCTAGAGTGCTTAAAGACAGTCTACCGGCCACCCTACCTGTTATTACTAATCTAATTATTCTTCGTTCACATCCAATTGCTTTGCGCAGACGTGGAAGTCCGCAGTGGTCATCCAAAACCTGAAGTCCGGCGATCCTGATGAGCCCGAAAACACCCGCCCTATATCCCTTCTACCTATAATGCCAAAGGTACGCGAGAGGGCTGCTCACACGCAGTTTATGGACTTTTTGGATAAAAATAGCAAGATATCTGGCTTACACAGTTGAAATAGAAAGTTCCAGTCCACTGAAACCATTCTCGGCCCAGTTTTGTTCACGTTATACGTCAACGACCTTCTCTCTGTACCGAAGAAGTGTGAAGCCATGGGCTATGTAGACGACACCAAGCTGCCTTTGACTCTCTCCCCGACCTGCGTTGCCATTTCTGACCTCAATAGTGATCTACGCGAGATCGCAAAGTGGTGTTCAACAAACTCTCTGTTAATTAACCCAAACAAAACTAAGCTCCTCGTTGTTGGCGTTCCACAACTAACTCGAAACTTATCTTTACCTCCAGTCTTTCTATTAGGGAAGAATATCAAGCCCTCTCCTGTTGTAAAAGACTCGGGGATCGGGATCAACTCTACCGTAACTTTCGACGACCATGCATAAATACTACACAAAGGCTTTATAAAAAGAGCTAATTACACATACCAATCTTGGGGTTTTGAAGTGAATTCGAATAAAAGAAGGTGATGTGGGTAACTAAACCATATATAAACAAAGAAATAAAAACGGCGATAACTGACTGCTGGAAAAGTTGTTCGTGTTGTTTCTTCAAGATTGAAAGCTACATGCAATTGCTGACAACAACCTTTTCTGAAAAGTAGAAAACTAGCGAGGCAAATTCAAAGAAAAACGGCAGAATCTAGATTTAGAAGGCAAAAATGGAAAACGAACCTACAAACATAGGAAAAATGTCGAATAAACGGTGCATAAGAGCAAGATTGAAGAACTTACAGCGTAGGTTATAAAGCTAGTGAAGCGACATCCATCCTCGGAGACCCAAGGGCAGTCAGTCGAGTCGGGAGAAAAGGTGGGACGAAAGTTTTCAAGTACGGGCAAAAGAGCCCCTGGGTACCGACTCTCACCGAACTATTTCCACAAATTCAAGCGGATGCCGGCTCCTGATTGGGAACAAAAAATGCTTTGTATGATTGTGCCCAATCAGCGAACAGTTTCTCCTGAGTTCTTTTCGTGAGCTTGTACA
This sequence comes from Porites evermanni, assembly GCA_942486025.1. NCBI lineage: Eukaryota > Metazoa > Cnidaria > Anthozoa > Scleractinia > Poritidae > Porites > Porites evermanni. The sequence goes on along the minus strand of CALNXI010002758.1, from coordinate 40,165 downwards.
CGACGGCTATTGCCCGGTTCGTTCACCAAGCTTGTGCGTGCAAGGGAAACTTTTATTTTCTACTTTCCTAACTAGAAACGAAAGAACTACCGATGAGTCGAAAAAACGTTTGGGATGCTATCAGCGGGAGTAATTCAATTTGCCTCGAGAATATTCTGTTTTTGACTCATCACAATGTATCGTAAACAATAGGAAGTTTAAGATGCGGCGGCGACGAGAAAGTCAAATAAGAAATAGCTTGATAGGGCAAAACAAAAACTTTGCACGTGCATCACGCTTTTTTGTACGTATATTTGCCGTCAACTGCTCGATTATCCTTGAAAATGCCTAATTTCACGTTTTGTGAAGGACGTAAACAAGCAATGACAAAATTCATTCTCTTCATGAACTTGGATATGGTTGATAGCAATTCAGCTCCTGAAGAGTTCGCTTGCATGTGACAAAGTAAGCAAGTTGGAATAATCACGATAGAGACTGAAAAAATGTGAATTCACTTTTCCATGCGACGTTTTCCTGGCTGGCAGCCGTCGTGGTATCTTTTAAAAACTCCCTAATATTTACGCAAGACGTGACCGATTCAAGCGTGAATACCTGTTTTAAGCTCAAGCTTGTATTTTTAGAAAGCGTCTTTAGTTTTCGGGCAGACAGTATTTTGAAATCAGATGGGGATTTTATATCAAACTGAAAATTTCCTGACTGCGTGCATTTCTTTGGTGCATGAACCACTCAAGCCGTGATCGAGACAATAGCCGTCGTGTACGACTCGCGAAAAGAACTCACGAGAAACTGTTCGCTGATTGGGCACAATCATACAAAGCATTTTTTGTGCCCAATCAGGAGCCGGCATCCGCTTGAATTTTTGGAAATAGTTTGGTGAGAGTCGGTGCCCAGGGGCTCTTTTGCCCGTACTTGAAAACTTTCGTCCCACCTTTCCTCCCGACCCTACTGACTGCCCCTGGATCTCCGAGGATGAGCGACATCAAGAGCCGCCCGTTTTGTTTTACTTTAGCGGTTTTCCTGGCTCACTTGCTTGATTATCCTTTCAGATGTTTTGTCTGAATAACAAAATTCACTTTTCGCTAGCTAATGCTAATAATAGCGCAAGTTTTAAAAGAAAAATGGTTAAAAATTACCAGTTTTGACCATTCACAAACAACAAACAAACTTATAAAGCTGCCAACGATTCCGCCCGGGTTAGCGGGCAAGATCGTAAAAAACCGCCCGTTCTCGGAACCAATCAGATTGCAGGATTTGGAGGATTCCGCCCGCTCGCAAGCTTGGAAAAAATAATAAAGTATATGTATGTATGTATGTATGTATGTATGTATGTATGTATGTATGTATGTACGTATGTATGTATAACCATTAATCGCTTATTATGGTCTGCACGGAAAGAATGTGGGCATGACAAAGAAATTTAAGTGTGGATGTAGCGGAAAGCACAAGGAACTTGTCCTAGTAAAGTTGCTACCGTCGCCAGCTGGTCAGAATTTGAGCACGAATTGTACGAAAAATTCATTAGGCATGGTTGCGACAAACCAACAAATTTTCCGTCCGAAAAATTGACCGGCCCTGAAAAATGAATAATCCCGTTGATTTGTGGACTACAGTAGCACATGCGCCAACGTGACTGTGACAAAAGTAAGAGAAAAAGTGACCGTTATATTAAATACGCCTGGCTCATAGCTAAACATTTTTGTTTACTTTACTGGAACTGTGCTGGTACAGTTATTGTTTGAGAGTATATAATTTGCCAAGATGTTTCTTTAATCAATTGTCAACAACTAGTAAGTATAGCGCAATTGCAAGTCTAGCTAATTGGTCGGGTTTTTAGGTCTATTCCCCGCACCCGAACAAGCAATGAATGTGGAGAAAGAGGGAAGATTAGACTGTTTGAATTCTTATTTTAGGGATAGATCCTGTCTCGGAATAACGGTGAAGGTTCTTGGGTGTGGTGCATGGTTGCGTTTCTGTTGATAAATATTCTCAATTTATTCATGACTATTCCCCACCAATGGGCCTGGTCCCTGGCTAAAGTACAGATGAAGTGTTCATTTTTTTCATGTTCTATAATGCCGAACATTCATTCATTCATTCATTCATGTCACATTTTGCTTATTTTGTTAGGTATCATTACACTAATTATATAGCTGGCAGTTAATCCGACATTGTCAGCATAGCTATAATTATCTTTTAATTTTTAAAAAGAAAACTGTCCAAAAAATATTAATTTGGATAGTTTCCAATGGGACTTTCCTTTAAAAGTACGCGAACTGTCCAATATAAGAAAAATAGGACGGTGAAATGCCAAAAATACAATAGGCGATAGAAACTAGCCAATCGAGCGCAAAGTTGACTTGTGACAAAGCGCCAAAAAAGTCTCGTTGGCTGCCGTTGGTTCGTCTGCAAAGTCTCTTGTCGAAGCTGCGAACGTCGTTTTACGACAGAAAATGCTGCTGCTTTGGCTTGGTCTCTTGTTTGGGCTATCTTGTCAATATATATGTTCAGTTGCCGGGAATGTCTACGTGCATAAAAAAAAAAAAAGATGAACAAACACATCGGTCGATTATCGGTGGTAGGCCCTTTGATCAATTCCATTAAAGTTGCACTTGTTATGTAGTATTTCATGTGCCTCAGAGGAAGTTCGACGCCATCGGTATTTCTTTTGCTTTGTTTTATCGACTGATTAAACGGACAAAGAAGTAAAAAAGTAACAATAAAGATCCTCGTTTTACGTTGGTAACTCGAAACAAGACTCATTACACTTAAAAAGTTAAAGCTTACAAGTATCGTTTAGCTCAGATAAATTGAACGTGGGTGATAAAACGCGAAACCTCACTTTCCAACTCGTTAGGCAACATAATGTTGCTAGACAACACGCTGCTAGAACATTAAGCTTCGTGAGCAACATGGAACAAAACGGTTGCGCCGTAACAAGCACTGCACATCGGAAGCATTCTTTGTCATGTCACAGCTTCTGTCTAAATTGGATGCCAACGATAACATTGAATTTGGCCGCGAAAGAAGCATATTTACGATCGCAGTTGCTGAAATCCAGGAGACAATAGACCCTCAAGAGTTCAGCTACATCAGATCTCAACATAATCCAGCTAACGCCTTGACGAAGGGAATTCTCCCGGAACAGCTGGAAAAATGGTCACAAGGACCGCAGTTCCTTAGAAAGCCGCAAGAAGAGTGGCCCAAATTTGAAGAAAATGCGCTGAAGATCAATGAAGAGTTGTCAGCTCAAATGAAACCTCCCACTGAAGCCAGACAAACGTCCTGCGACAAAGCAGAATTTTCAACTGCCCAGAAAGAATTAAGAGACTATCCCCTCTTTGTACAAAAACTGGGTCTTTTTCGGGTGGGCCGTCCGGCCTAGCGAAAGCTTTAGGTTTCACTGGTGTAATGTTCCGAGGCTCTTCACCGCTTCTTGTTTTGGTTTGACGCTCACAATATTCTAAATATTCAGTCCTGTCGGCATCCCTCAGAAGTTTCACATCTGACCAGCACATTTGTCGACATTCATCACAGCCTCTCAATCCAAAACGAATTGAATTCTTTAGCCGAACCGTGTTGATTAAGGCCTAGGCACTCGAGATCCATAGTATATTACTCTTGTAAAGAACTCTTACTTCGTCATCGCTGATAGTCTCGCCTTCAAATGGTCTGCTTCCCCTGCCTTCTTTTTTCAGGAGTTTGCGACGAGTATTCAGCGCCGTCCTTGTTTGCTCAAACTCTAGATCTTCGACGATGCTATTTGAATACTTCACGTTTTTCAAGTAACGATTTAAGCTCGCTATAAACCCTCTGGGGCTTGACGGTTCATAATGGCCCCCATCTTTTCTTTGACAGCAACTATAAACTCACTCAGAAAATCATTGAGTTCCTGTTGTTGTATCTCTTCTATTTTTTAGTTTTCTTGCTTGGATTTTAGAAACTCAGAGAGCAAGCCAACATCTCGTCTAGTTTTCGACGACGTTTGTTTGTTTTTCTGTTCCTCCATAAATTTGTTAACGGGTTTCTGCAAAGCTGGAAAGCGAAGGCTTTCTCCCTCAGCCATTATTCAGCTTCTTCTGGCAATTTTCTTGAGTAGATATTATCCAAACCAGAAATCTGTTAAAAATTTTTGACAGAGCTGCCAGAATAAAACCTTTAACGAAAACACGGTTGCTTTTGGTGGGTGCGCTGTGATTGGTCGAAACGTTCTACTCACACATGAAAAAAGCCGTTTCGCTTTTGAAATTGGTTGAATAAAGGCAGGAACCATGTTTTTACTCAGGTTGACTTAAACATAATAACTCAGTGTGTATGCAATAAATTAGTTTTCCTCATGCAAATTCAATTCCTATTTGGCTATTATTATCGTCAAGAAACATAAACGTAAATGTTATCACCGGAAAAAAAATTGCTAGAAATTGTATGAGATGTGTAATCAATGACTAATCGGTCGATAATCATTAGATAATTGATAAGTAATCGAACGCGTCAATTACTCATCGATGACATCAATGATTGATCAATGTCATGGTGAGAAATCGATAGGACACAAAATTGTTGGCAATCGATTAGTCATCGATTACCTATTGATTATAGAGAATAATCAATGACTTATCTGTTGATTACCCAATAATTACTCATCGATTACTCATTGATGTCATTCATCATCGATTATTTACGTCTGGTATTAAATAACAAACAAAGAGACAGTAGGTCATTTACTTACAATATAATATAGTTAATGTGCTTCAATTAAACGAAAATTATGGAATGTTTTTCTCATTGTCAGGTCTTATAGGCTAACAACAACTAAACTAGCACCAATCAGTTAAAAGTGGATAATTTTATGATATGGTTTCACTCGCTGTTGTGCTCAAACTAAAAGCTAAAATGGACCTCGTTTTCCTCTGGGCCGCCGATTTGTTCCATGTAATAATATTTGTAGTTTTATTTTTATTTTTACAATAGGGAGCTTTAGATCGAGGACGCGACAGATCTGCGACGCGGCTGGAAGTAATTTTCAACAGAAAAGGCTTCCTGCCCATGCTCGACCCTTCAAATTTGACGTGTCGTAAAGCGTACAAAACGCCAGTCAAAGGAATTTGGCGCTGTGTAGAAAACGTGAGTATTAATTGACCTTCTCAACCTAGAAATCGAAACCCAGATTCATGTAGAAACTTTCTCGCGAAAATTTACGCTGCAAACTTGGCGGAGTTGACATTTTTTTTTGCCAATTTTTCCAAAACTTTGTTTATGGCGACGTAGTTTATGCTCAAACTTGGGAGGTATTGGCCCTGAAAAACTGTATCGAGCCACCTTAAGATTCTTAAATTTCAGCATACCAGCAATATGAGGCTTTATAGCACAATAATGACTGTCACTCATGTTATTCATAATTGGCAATAATGGAACAAATTAAATAGTAACACTTTAAAATGCGTATTGTCAACAGCTGTTCGTGTTGCACTTGTGTGTATAACTAATCGCGGCTTTACTCCTTCCTTGTATACTAGCCGCGCAGGTTACTCGTACGGAATCTTATATATGTTGTAATTATTTTTTTTTTTATCTCAGGTAGTTTTTATTTTTCTCTTGTTTCTACTTTATTAGGATAACCCAAAAACTAAAGAAAAACAAAAATTACCTGAGATAGAAAATTAACCATAACAATATACTTGGTTGCATGCACATACTAGACCGTTGATGTTGTAGTCTCGATAATAAGCAACAGACAATAAAATAAAAACAATACAAACTTACAAACTCCATAGCCTAGATAAACTGGAAAATATCCCAAGCGGAAGCTGTTCGATTTTGTTGTTTTGTAGTTGCCTGCAAGAATAAGTTTAATTATTTCAACTGCGTATTTTAAGACATTAAGAATGTTCAGGGGAAACCAAACTCATCCGTGTCTATTTTAGTTCTATCGTTGGTGCTTGTTGCTGTTGTGCTGACCTCTGCATGTACTGGTAACTTTACATGCGTGCATGGAAAACTGGTCATTTTTTGAAGGCGGAAAAATGGAAGTATGCTTTATGTACTATTTTGCACACACCTACACCCAGTAGTTCTCACACTCTGGTAAGCTAGCTTCTAATTTTAGATTTAAAAAATTACCAACAAGAAACATTTAAGTAATTTGCACAAGTCCACGATTTATAATTGTTTTATTGAGCTAGAAAATTCTTTTAAAAGACGGTCAACCAACAAAATCCTGTTTCATGAAAATACGTTTGCAAGACATGTAGTGAGTTACATGAGCTGCATAAGTAACACATTTGCTGTAAAGTGCTTTAAAAAAACATTCATCCTAAACGACGACGTTGCGAGAAAGCAGACGTAAATCAGAAATACGACGATCCAATAAAATCCAGTTGTAAATGATTTTGTCCTGTGCAACCATCACTTAAATCGTTTAATCCAGACAGCAATTTGCAATTGTTTCTCCGGAATTTTCAAGCTTTAGCTGATAGCAGTTACTGTAGTCAGTAAATGTAATACCTAAGTTGAAAGTGTCTTAATTGTGTACAATAAAGAAGGGGGCAGGAGTTGTAGTGGTAGCAACAATCGCCGACAAAATTACCGTAAATGCTCGAATTAGCGCCCAGCTTCAAATAAGCGCCCCGCTTGGAAGTAGCGCCCCTCATGAGGCTCAAAATTTGTAATAAGCGCCCCCCTTCAAATAAGCGCCCCCTCTCCCCACAGAAAAAATGAGTTACGGTACTCGGTACGATATACGAGACGTATACGGTCTATACGGTTCTTTTAATGAAATGTGACATTGTTAAATAGTATGAACAGTAATGTCCTTTCAAAGTCGCACGGGTTTGCTTCTCACTTCCTTGATAGAAATATCCATGTGAGCACATAGCTGCTTCACCTTGTTAAGTTCCTCGTAAAACTTTGCTCCCAATCGCCGGTTCCTTGTTACTGCCTTAAAAGTTCCTGGAATTACGAGGCCATTTTCGGTAAAGATAGTGTCAGTTTGAGGCTAAAAATTGAAATAAAATAAGCGCCCCCCTTCGAATTAGCGCCCCCCTCCTCGCCTCAGAAAATTAAATAAGCGCCCCGGGCGCTAATTCGAGCATTTACGGTCATTGAGACACTTCGCCCTAAAGGGGATTTCTGACGTTTTACTGACTTCAAAAGGGGAAAATAAGTCTTTCCCTCCCCCATCCCCTCCATGCAATGTTGTGCCACTGTTCGAGCTACCTATATATAGAAAACAACAAATACTCCACCTTTGGAACCTTAAAACTAATTTCATTAGCTTTAACCAGCAAGGTTCAATACAAACTGTCTCAGGAGAATCAATAGAATCAGTGGAATCATTTACATATTTAGGAAGCGAAATCAATTCCACCGAAAAAGACAAGAAAATCCGCATAGCTAAAGCCTGGACCG
>CALNXI010002758.1:0-20000 GCA_942486025.1 Porites evermanni | reverse complement strand
AAGGAGTTTGAAAATATCCCTACGGGAGCTCTTTGATCTCGTTGTTTCTCAAATCTCTGTAGGTAAATAAATAAAGTTACTGCGGATTAGATAAACGGGAATCGTGGAATGTTTTACCTAGTTTTTATTGATTATCAACAACTATAAAGCGTTGCAACTGTCAGTGATCAGTTAAGTTGGATAATTTTCTGTAACCGTTGTGGTCTCGTCCTGTATCGTGCTCAAACGAAAAGTGAACATGGACTTTATTCTCCTCTCGGCCGCCGGTTCCCTAATGTAATTAACAATACAATGCTTTTGTTGATATTGTTTAAGGGTGTTCATTGAATTGACAGGCGAAGGTGCCATAGGTAAGGCGCTTGCGTTTTTCCAGATACAAAATATAGAAAACAACTCACGCGTGAACAAGTCAAGGATCATGAATAGTTTCTTGTACATTGTAGTGTTTTGTCAACACTTCGAGAAAAACTGAAGAGGCGAAAAAAGTGCTGTTAAGGTGACTTAAGTATGGAGAAATTGATGTAGTTGTAACTTAATTTTGAGTGTGTTGATGCTATCTTAAAATTTTTATAACTGCGACCATCCATTTAATAATCTTCCCTACTGGTATAAGGTCTCATCAGAGCGACTTAGAAATAGCTCCATTGTAAGACCTAGCGTAAATACTGAACGTTTTAAAAAGTAGCTATTTTAACTGATTATTTTTTAAGCATAACCTACTATATAGATACTAGATTTTAGAATTTTTAACTTAAATTACTTGTATAAACGTTTTACAAGAGAGTTCAAAATTTTTATTTATTTATTTATTTATTTATTTTTCTTTACTTGGGTACATCAGTATTTTGGGCTTGATTCTTAACTTTTCAAAGCAACATCTGATGTATTTTTATCCGATGAATAAAATATTCATTATTATTAGTAGTATTAGTAGTATTATTATCGTACTCAGCCTCGGCCATTAATTACTTATTAGTCTGCACGGAAAGAATTTGGACATGAGAAAGTATATAATTTGCCAACATGTTTCTTTAATCATTTGCCAACAACTAGTATAGCCCAACTGTTGGTAACTGCTCTTTAATTTTAATGATGCACTAGTGAGCAACACACGTACACTTCCAGTGAACATTTTCACTTGGAAGAAGGAGAAACCATGCTCCCCAGGGGCAACGAAAATTTTCGTGCACCAGGCGAGAATCGAACTCGGGACCCTTCGATTACTAGATCGCACGTTCTAACCACTGAACCACCATGGCTCTAGTGTTAGTGAAGTCGGAATTCTACTATACCACCAGAGTGTACTACACTTCTGTGCTGGGAGCAGAGTAATTTTCGTGCCCCGGGCGAGCATGGTTTCTCCTTCTTCCAACTGTAAATGTTCACTGGAACTGTACGTGTGCTGCTCACTAGTGCATCATTAAAATTAATTTACTGAAAACTAGAAGAAGCCACACGAGAAAATGAGCATAGAAGTGCAGTGCACTCTGCTCCGATACGATAAAGTAAGTCTGAGAAGAGATATTTCTAAAAGTTTTAAGAGAAGTTGAATGAATTCCAAGTTATAACACGATCGAAACAGACAAAAGAAATATCTTGAATTTTTGGTAGCCCGAAAATGAGAGTTATGCGCGTGCAGAGGACTGTGGTTGTAAGCAAATCTTTAAAGAGCTAAATAAACGCTTAAAATGTGAATAAATGTGAAGAAAAACTATGGACAATGAAATCCTGCCACTTCAACTGACGGATGCCATAAGAGGTCNACATTTTCACTTGGAAGAAGGAGAAACCATGCTCCCCAGGGGCAACGAAAATTTTCGTGCACCAGGCGAGAATCGAACTCGGGACCCTTCGATTACTAGATCGCACGTTCTAACCACTGAACCACCATGGCTCTAGTGTTAGTGAAGTCGGAATTCTACTATACCACCAGAGTGTACTACACTTCTGTGCTGGGAGCAGAGTAATTTTCGTGCCCCGGGCGAGCATGGTTTCTCCTTCTTCCAACTGTAAATGTTCACTGGAACTGTACGTGTGCTGCTCACTAGTGCATCATTAAAATTAATTTACTGAAAACTAGAAGAAGCCACACGAGAAAATGAGCATAGAAGTGCAGTGCACTCTGCTCCGATACGATAAAGTAAGTCTGAGAAGAGATATTTCTAAAAGTTTTAAGAGAAGTTGAATGAATTCCAAGTTATAACACGATCGAAACAGACAAAAGAAATATCTTGAATTTTTGGTAGCCCGAAAATGAGAGTTATGCGCGTGCAGAGGACTGTGGTTGTAAGCAAATCTTTAAAGAGCTAAATAAACGCTTAAAATGTGAATAAATGTGAAGAAAAACTATGGACAATGAAATCCTGCCACTTCAACTGACGGATGCCATAAGAGGTCTTCCGATCTTTAGAGGAGAGCAACTCATATAAACAAAATCTAACTAATCGATGACCGATCATGACATCAATGAATCAATTATTAATCAATAGGTAATCGATAGCTAATCAGTTAATTAGTCATTGATTATATCCGATATTCAATGAGTAATCGATGAATAATCAATAGGCCTCCCAATTTTCAGTCATCGATTAGTCATTGATTAAGTATCGAATATAATCTCGCGGGTACGCAAACCATACCAAATGGAAAATAAAGAGACAAAGACTTCTTTGGCATAAATGTCACAATAAAAGCTTTAATTATTCATGATCTTTTACCCGGTAGGCACTCTACGGTAGCTGCGTTTCTCAACAAAAGACACAGACTCCAATAGCCAAGAGAGTAAGACAGATAAGTCGACCTTCCGAAAATTTCGTTTCTGATATTTCAGTTACTGTCCACCAGATAAATTTGATTTGCCGTTCTGTTTTCGTCATGGCCTACATATTGGTTTTCTACATGAAAGTTCAATTCCTATTTGGCTATTATTATCGTCAAGAAACATAAACGTAAATTTTTATCACCGGAAATAAGTTAAAAAAAATTGCTAGAAATTGTATGAGATGTGTAATCAATGACTAATCGGTGGATAATCATTAGATAATTGATAAGTAATCGAAGGCATAAATTACTCATCGATGACATCAATGATCGATCGATGTCATCGATGAGTAATCGATAGGCCACAAAAATTTTGGCAATCGATTAGTCATCGATTACACATTGATTATACTGAATAATCAATAACTTATCAATTGATTACCCAACGATTACTCATCGATTACTCATTGATGTCATTCATCATCGATTAGTTACGTCTGGTAACAAACAAAGAGACAGTAGGTCGTTCACTTACAATTCCTGCAAGTAAATGAGGTTTGAGAATATCCTCGGTGGGAGTTCTTTGATCTTGTTGTCTTTCAAAACCCTGCAGAAAAATAAATAAAGTTAATGTGCGTCAGTTAAACGAAAATTATGGACTGTTTTTGCCAGGTCTTTATAGGCTAACAACAACTAAACTCGCACCAATCAGTTAAAAGTGGATAATTTTATGCCATGGTTTCACTCTATATTGTGCTCAAATTAAAAGCAAAAATGGACCTCGTTTTCCTCTGGGCCGCCACTTTGTTACATGTAATCCTATTTGTAGTTTCATGTTTACAATAGGGAGCTTTAGATCGACGACGCGACAAATCTGCGACGCGGCTGGAAGTAATTTTTCACAGAAAAGGCTTCCTGCCCATGCTCGACCCTTCAAATTTGACGCGTCGTAAAGCGTACAAAACGCGAGTCAAAGGGATTTGGCGCTTTGTAGAAAACGAGAGTATTAATTGTCCATTTTTAAAAACAAAATGGCTAAGTATGTACCTTCTCAACCTAAAATTCAAAACCCAGATTCATGTAGAAACTTTCTCGCGAAAATTTACGCTACAAACTTGGCAGAGTTGTATGGTGGCCTAGGAGTGCCAAAAGAAAATTGTGTAGTATCTTGTAAGTTCCCCGTAATTTATTATGTTATTTCATTTTATTTTTAAACTTTAAACGAAAAAAAATTATTATCGAGATACTTTAAATCAAATTTAAACGAAAAAAATAGAAAGTAAAGTAAAATAATTTTTAAGCAAAAGTAAAATGAAACGAAAATAATATTTCCTTGGCCTAGCAGTGCCATAAGGTTTTTCTAAAAAAAAAAAAGAATGTTGTTCATGGCCTATCGATGCCAGAGCCCACAATGCACTTCGCTGATCTTTTGCGTGGCTCCGAAGCGATGTTTGCATGATTTCTCTGTTTCAATCATGTCGGGTAAACGTAAGCAATGGGACGACTACAAGGAGCGCCAAAGAAAGAGACGGGTAGGTGCAAAGAGCAATAAAGCTAGCCCCAGTGCATCTGAAGGCTTCTTGACTGTGCAGAGACTATCGGCAAACGTTCAAGGCAAGTGCCAAAAGCACAACCGCATTGGCCCTTTAACCCTCGTGCCGTTCGACAAAGAACCAACTTTCAAGAATATCAAAGATGCCTGTAAGTCGCATTTTGGAACAAATTGCGAATGTGATGTTCTCGCGGGCGAACACGGGCCCTCTTACACGCATGAAAGTCAGATCAAAGACTGGTCGAAGGTCATTCATATCAGATTTCTGGAATATGAAAAGTCGCAAAAAGCGGAGGAGCCAGTCTTCGTCCGGCCATTACATAAAAGTGAGCCAGTTAGCCCACGAAAGTGCGATAGTGCGGCGACAGCTGTCACAAAATCGTCTGTAATACCGCGTTCTGTCTCTCTTAGTCAAATGTTGAAAGTGGGCCAGCTTATAGAACCAGAAACAAATGTTGCATTGTGGGCTCTGGCATCGATAGGCCATGAACAACATTGTTTTTTTTTTAGAAAAACCTTATGGCACTGCTAGGCCAAGGAAATACTATTTTCGTTTCATTTTACTTTTGCTTAAAAATTATTTTACTTTACTTTCTATTTTTTTCGTTTAAATTTGATTTAAAGTATCTGGATAATAATTTTTTTTCGTTTAGAGTTTAAAAATGAAATGAAATAACATAATAAATTACGGGGAGCTTACAAGATACTACACAATTTTCTTATGGCACTCCTAGGCCACCATAGAGTTGCCTTTTTTTAACCTGATATGCAGCGAAGCGAAAATGGATCAGAAATGGCTTCTTCTTCTACAAAATTATTTAAAGCAAGTTGTGCCTCCAAGCTTAATTAATATAAGTTCTTCATTATTTTCGGTATTTTACCGTTGTCTTTGCCAAACGTACCCCTGACCTGGCTACAGCAAACAGAATATGATTTTTTTTTTCATGAAAGCATATTTTTTAAATTATAATCTGAGCTGAAATTTAACTCCGCCTTTAAGTTGTTGTTATTGTTATCTTTTATTAGTCCCATAATGTTTTAAACCAAAGGAAAAAAACGACCTTATCCAGCACAGAGACGTTGCTAATGTAAACCGCTACAAGACAACGAAGCAGCTCGTAGGAAAAAATATTGCCGAAACCCGATCGGTCAGTGTCCACACGGGAATTCTTGTCAACAGGCACAAGAAAAAGTCGAGAGACGGGAAAAAAATTGAAGCTTTACGGATAACACCATATGAGCACTCCGAGTTATACAACGCTTAAGATACGATCGTAGCTTTAGAAGAATCAAGTGCAGAAGATGCAAGTTTTTTCCAAGCGCAAATCTGCTTTATATTCAGCAGGATTTTTGTTTCATTTTTCGTTCCGAGCACATTAACATCATATTTAATTTGGGGATTCATTAAACGATCCTATCTTTTATTTTTGTGAAAATAAAAACAAATATTGAACTTGCGCGTCGCAAACTAAAGCTTATTTTTCCCACGCTTAGAACGCCGTTCTCATTCCAGGCTTTTGCTCGGTCACCGCGTTCAAAAAGCCGTTGCGTCCTCGATCTAAAGCTCCCTAAAAGTTCAATGAGCAGTCCGGATTATCCTGATATATTAGGACAGTCGTGACGTCACGAAGCTTTTAATCGCTAAGAAAATGGCCGGCCTCTTAAAATTTCTGATGCACTCGCGAAATCGCATTGTTTCCAGTCTCCTTTGGAACATATCTGGGACTTTAATCTGGACAACGGTGGTGAGAGGAAACATCAGAAAGTCATTGGAATTCCAGATTTGTAATGCAGCTTCTTATCTTTGAGTTGTCGGGTGGCAATGCGAAGAAGTAGATGTGATTTTATGGTCCGACGCTTAAGTAAGTAAACGTAAATGATTATTTTCTAGCATTCGCGTATTTTTCTTCGAGCTTGTTATATTTTTTACTGGTTCTAGTGTTATTTAAGTTTCACCACTCCAAATCCACGCTTGTAAACAACCCCGAAATTTTGTAAACTCTCTTTGAATCCAATGGGTTACTACTGCATCTCAAACGCCATTATTGAAGGATTTGAAAACCGCATTTTTCAAGTGTGTAACCGACAACTTATTTCTTTTCTATGCAAAGTTATGGAAGAGCATATCCAACTCCTCGAGGCGCTTTGCCCAATATGTGGGGAAAATATAAGAGGAAAATTATAGTGGAGAACAAGGGAGTTGATAGGCACGTACGACTGTTACCTCATGCTGCATGAAATGCTGCTTGTTCCAATCATTGTCTCTGGCGGGTAGAATATGCTCTAGAGGGTTCACAGTTTTGACTGATTTTGATTTTGCCACTTGTCTTTATACAGTTTGAAGTCATGAAGTTGCTGTTTCATGCATACATTTTTATTGATTTTCTGTGGCTTTTGTTCCTGGCCGGCAGGATTTGACCTCTGCTGCGATTGAGCATTTTCTTTGACCTCTTTTGAAACTTACAGCGCTTTTTGTTGTTGTTGTTGTTGCGGCTAAACAACCCTTTAATAGAGGTTCTACGTTCCTACGCAGGGGTTTTTAGGGGAGCTCGTCTTTCATCCCTCACCACATTAACGCCTGCTCAACCGAGAACAACATTCCTTTCCCAAACTTAGCCAATCACATTGTACTTTCCAAATTGTGGAAACTTGACCTTGACCGCTGGGTTATCCAATAATTACTCGGTCTGCATGAAACACTGGCAAAGCTTTATGACCTCCACTAAATGTTAGACTCACAATAGCAAAAGTAATATTTGGTCAGATTTTAGAATACTCTGTACACTGCATAACCTTAGCCAAGGAAAAAAAGAAGGAAAACGGTAACTCTAGGGTTACGTTTCTGTCTTGTTTAGCTTGTCAACACTTTATTTCACAACTGTTGGTTGGTCACTTACCACGCAAATGAAACAAAGGGAAAGAAATGTTGTTTTCGGTTGAGCAGGCGTTTGTGCATGGGGAGGGATGAAAAACGAGCTCCCCTAAAAACGCCTGCGGCAGTCTAGGTTCCTTATTGTTCTCCTATACTTTGACGATTAATGCAACCGTTTAAGCATCAAATCATTCTTCCCGTTATTAATAAACTGTGTTCCTATTGAATTCCATGGCTGGTTTCTACTTAGCTGTCGACTTTCCTTTTCCCGCTTCATTATCTGAAAAATTTCATGCCGACTCCTGTTAGTTTATCCGAGCTTAAAGGTTAACAACAACGTGGCAAACGCTCACTAAAACATATTTGCCATGACAATAACATTTCATTAAAAAGGTTAATTTCCTTAAACCATAGGAAAACGAAACAATGCAATGCCTTAACGACTAGCATACACAAAGACCCAGCGAATCTACCACATATTTTGAAGAGCGGCTCTAAAGCACCACCAAAAAGTCCAAATGTTCGGTGATAAAAGACCCACTTTCTCTACATTGACGTCCGCAAAACAAGGACCTGAAAGAACTAATTGTTGAACATTACAAAGACGAAGGGGAACACCATTCTCATCTGAGAAAGAATCCGTCCGAACAAATAAAGTACTAGCAGGCTGCCCACAACACCGATATAGTCATTGTGGACTCTGCCAACCAGAATTAAGAAGGGCAGGTAAATCAAGTGACACACAAGTCCCCAAACCCCTTCGAACACAATGCGTACGGTGTGGAGGCCAAAATACGCCCTCAAGACCGCCAAGCAACCAGGCCATGCAACTATTGCGTTAACTGTTACTCAGAGACCACCTTGCGAAAGTATGCAGATCCCCAAAGACAACTTGAAGCCAAAGGGTTTAAGAGAAGCTAAAAAAACAAACAACAGGAGCCTCCTCCGCCACAATCAAACACTAATTGCCAGCTTCACAGGAAAAAACGACTAATTTCCATATAACTTATCCGTTGTTTTCCGTTCTTCTTTAGTCTCCGCTGTTCATGATAACTTGGAAAATGACAAATACCTAATAACGCTTTCAGTCTGTTAATCTGGAAAGGACTGTAAAGCTTCAATGCAGGTGGACTATGCCACTTCATGTCACAACGCTCTCTTGTCAGTCTTCGAGAAACTATCATCTGCCACCAGACTGAGACCTTCTCTCTCCTATAAATATCCTTCCGAAAAATATCCTATAAATATCAATCCAATCGGTAAGGTCACTAAGCCCACGTAAGGGAAACTCACACTTCGAAACATCGAAATTACAAGTCGTAGATTCAGCGCACATTCAGGAAAACCAGCTCCCCTTAGTTGAAGTGACAGCAAGGGTGTTGTTCTCCAAAACAACGAACATAAACCTAGCCAGCCCCACATCCACATTTAGCCACTTACACTCAGATGACGTCCACGCCGTCGAAGGTCTCAGTGACTTTACGACCAGGGGTCCATTTCTCGAAAGTTCCGACAACTTTTCAGGCCCGAAAAGCTGTTCTATGTTCGCCGTGTTTGCATTCAAGATGAGTTTAAATAATTTTGAAAATGTCAGTGAAATTGTCAGTTAACGAAGCAAAATTGACCGGTTTTTGAACTACATGTAGGAACTGGGCTTTCAGGTAGCCTCTCACGCAGGCTCTTGTAGGGGAGTCGTATTTCCTCCCTCCCCACAAACGCCTGCTTAGCCAAGACCAACATTTCTTTTCGCCGCTTTGCCAATCAAATGCATATGGTACCTACCAAAATATAGTGAGTTTACCTTGCACACAAAAGCTTTTCACGCAAACGGAGCCAGGAAAAATGATCTTGATAGAGCTTTTAGCACCCGTGTTTATCAAGTTTAAGATTTCTCGGTTAAATTCATTTCAGATAAAAGCGATTTACGAATTTTTAAAGTAACAAGGCGACATATACGCTAGTTTGCTGACTGGCTATGGCAAATCGCTTGTTTAACCAGTTTAACATTCGGTGATCGATAGCCTCAGTCACCACTTTTTCGGGCCACGTAGCGGTAGTTGTGTCACCTCTCGCATCAGAGTATCCTAGTCAGTCTGCACGATTTGTAGCCAAAAGACACGGAAAAGTAGAGAAAACAGCGTATTCGTTTGCTTTTGGCACTATACAGTCACGGCAGAACACTGAACGTCGGAGAGAGATTCTGTCCCATCGACGTGGAAAAGTTATGTTGATGAGGTAGATTATAAAGCAATTTTAAGAGCAGGGAAGATGGAGTAATTTTGTTTCATGTGTCGAGATGAGTAAGAAAACTTCAGAGATTTCGACGCTGAAGTTCGCTTTGTTGTTGCATGAAGTGTAAAGTTTCACCTCTAATGTCAACATCTTTATTCGAAATTTGCTGATATACCCTTCGATTTACAGACTGCCACATAAATGTAAATGATGCGACAGAAATTCCATACTGATGACGCAAATCAATGTTTACTTAATAAATTCGGTGGTCATGGGGTTCCAGATGTAAATTTATTCAATTTTAGGTTTCTCCTGGTCGATTTTGGTAAAGTGTTGTGTTCATCTGCGAACGAGCTCCAGCAAAACTCAAATGCTTCTTCTAGAGAAGACTATATTCCACAAATATTGACTGTTTTGTTAGAGATTCATCACGTTTACATTTGACCTTTGTGGCCTTTTGTCTTTTGTCTGTCATTCGTAAACAATAGATAAAACAATGTAACTACTCCGTTGACCAATCAGGGCTTCTGACCGGATTCTGGACAGATTTTACCGTCATCAGTATGGAATTTCTGTCGCTGAGTCGCAGACGTTCCTCCGCGCGAAACGTCCGTAGCGGCGAAGAGCGTGGAGAAACGGATGTTTTCGCAGGCTACACTTTTCTTTGAGGGGCAACTAAACCAGCTTTACCAGAAAATATCAAGAAAGCGACGTAATTTGACTTATTGGAGTTTACTTGTAGACAGAAAATTACTACATTATATAATTTGCAACAAAATCCTAAAAATACACTTGATGAGATTCCCGGAAACACTTTCAATTAAACGAAAATATAGCACTTACTAAGTAAACAACTGATAAATAGAAAACCGATCATCCCTCTAAGGGAGAGTGCATAGTGCCAGATATATACCTCGACGCTTCTCGTCACCCACCGTCCCTTTTTGGGGGTAGCTGTATATATAACAATTATTCACCGAAGTGGAGGTGGCTAGTGATGGATATTTACCAAAGCCGCGTTAGCATCACTAGCCACCGACACTGAAGTGAATAATTGTTTTAGTATATACTAAAACAGTGAGATAATTGAGCCCAAAAATGATTATTTTTAACTCATTTACTGTTGCCTGCAACGATTACAATTTTGGCGCGCAATGACCGAACGGCCGCTGTCGTCGCTTTTCAGTCTTGCCGGCAAATAAAACTTTTGAAGGCATTTGTTTAGCTCTTGCGGGAAAATTTCCTCAAAATGAGTTGTGAATCCTCTTTGTATTTAAAATCATTCTGTAAAAAGGATTATTAGATTTAGTTTTAAGCTTATTTATGAACAAGTCAACTAAAAAAAGTAACGCAAGACTTAAACTTAGTTTGCATTTGTGAACAACAAAACTTTTTCGCCGGTTTTATCGATAAATTCAAGTCAAAAAGACAAAGCTTTACCTGTAAAAACTTCCACCCCAAGCTTCGTCACTTTCTTCGTGTATTTCGGAAACAGCTTGCTTTATTAGTTGTGAAATTTCTTTGTTTGTTACGGCAGCAAACCGGGAAGGTGTTTGCAACTTACGCGAGTTTGGCGTCTCTCGCTCGGAGGAACTGGAGGTGAATCAGTGAATAGTGAAGGATATTCACTGATTGAGTAGCCAATCAGAGCGCGCGAAAAACACTATCCACTGTTTTAGTATATACGAAATACTATCATATCCTCAAATAATAACACTGAATAAACAACAACACAAAATATTTGTTTATCTTACAACTTTTCCATAAAAAAAAGATTTGTGAATATTCCTGGCGGTAGCTTCTCGATCTTGCTTGATGATAAATCCCTGCAGCAAAATTGAAGTAAAGAGGGTCAAACACATCATGCAAAAACCTGCTACTTAAATATTAGCAAAGATCTTAATGGAAATCCTCTTGCCAAAAGAAAAACCATCTCACAAGAACAAATTATCGAGCTAGTAAATAAAACAATTCTAAACGTTTTCTTTTCTGGCAGTCTTACAAATTCGAGTTATTTTAGGAGATTAAATAAAAGAAATAATTGTACGTCAGTGAGGACAAACCAACAACGATAACAATAATGATACCCATTTTTACTAAATCATTTTTAAGGTTTAAATGTAAAGCTTTATATAGTGGAAAATAACTAGAACTTACCTTTACCGGTAAATAATAGTAGTAATAATGACGATGATGAAGATGATAATTTTTAATGAAGATATGCAGTGTGGTAATTACATTTTAAGCAACTGCAAATAAACTCGAAAAATTTCGGGACTTCAACGGGATTCGAACACATGGCCTCTGCGGTAGCGCTGCAGTGCTCCACCATTTGAGCTGTGAAGACCCACACATTGGGACACGACAATTTTTTTTCAGATAAAACCGCGTTTGTTTGCAATTGTTTAAATTGCAATTAACACTGCGACGACCGCATCTTCATTTAAAGTTTTCATTCCCACAGTTCACATCATCTTCAACAATGATAAAGATAATAATTATAATGAAAAAGAAGATTAATGTTAGTTCTTAGCTTCGTTTACGGATGCTCGTTAAACATTATGTAATGCTATTGGTGGCCGGGAACATGGCAATGTGCGAAAAAAATAATGAATTAGTTGATAGAGCAGCGTTTATTGATTCCGTGGGGAGTTTGAGTGCCCATTTGAAAGATAAGGCTTTTGCAAAGCTCTGTGATTCCTTGGTGTAAAAGACACTGCGTATTTAAAGAAATAAAGGAAGGTTGAAATAGCGCGCCGCAGGTTTTGATGCACCTGTGTCATTTTTTTGGACATCTGTCGCCTATAAGTATCATCAGTTTGTCGCGCGCCCAAGTGTGTCTTATTTAGTAGCGTGCAACAGGTTATGCTGTAGATAACGATTGGGAAGGTGAATGCGTACAGCCGAAATTTTTTCCACATTGTAAACGAAGGGGCAAGTTTTGCATTACACGCGCACTCAGTTGAAAGTCAAAGGTTGATCACCTTTAGAGCGCTTATAACCAGAAAGCTGCCTGACGCTCTTGTCAAGTTAAAGTAAACAAGTACATAATTATTGCCAAAAGATTCTCTTACTTTCAGGGTCGGGATTCTGGAGCATTTTGAAGTTTTTTGTGTCATACTGGGATAAAACGATGGCAATGTTAAAAAGTAAGAAAACATCAGGCCAACTAATTTAAGGTGAAAAAGGAAATACACTTACAATTCAGTAGTTGTAGTTGGAATGCAGTTCCAGTTATGTGTTATGTTGCTTTTACTACAGTCGTGTTCGTTGGTAACTTGGCCAGAACTTGTTATCGAACCTGTACTGCGACACCAATGATTGCAATCTGCAAAGTGAATGAACGCAAGAATAAGGCATTTGGTGGCGGCAATTTTTCAAGGAAGAGGCACATTTCGATATATGCATTAATACTGTATTATTAGACAATAAGGAATTTTCATTTTACTCAGAGTAATGGCGAAACCCAAATTTCCATATTTGGTAAATCCTTATTGTTTACAGACCTAAATTGGCACAAATTACCCATGTTCTGGTGTTCAAAACATTAGCAAAATAAAAGCAAGTACGTAGTCTAAAACTTTTTACATTCATTTTTCACGGAATGAATTGAATCATTAACGGATAAAATAAGGACAAAATTCAACACAACTGTTTGTGCTAATTGCAAAATGTCTTATCTACATTGAATGAAATTTAACAGCATTGAATCCTTACCCAGAACGGTTACTTCAACCGTTTTTGAGTCATTTCCTTCATTGTTTTCTGCTAGTAGAGTATACTTGTAGGTACCCGTCCGATTTAGTTGGAGTCCTTTTCTGTTGACACCGCCCTCCAAAGGTTTTGATGTATTCACTAGGGTCAAGTTAATCGGTAGGGTACCTTCCAGCAGAAACCAGATATAATGGTTTGGTACAGTTCGCAGTTCCGCCAACGGTACCCTTATCCTCGGCTTTTCTGAAAAAGACAATTTAGCAGGTTTCTACGATTTTCCGATTTCAGGTTATATCAGGTTGCAGGCAAAATTATAGTTGCTTAAACCTACTTGAAAAATACTTCAAAATTATAAGCGAATACTCTTTGTATCGTAGAACACCTCACTCAACCAAACAAAAGAGTATTTAGCGGAGCCTCAGCATACACGTGTGGTGGAGCCTCCATTGCTATAAAATATTGAAACCTATCGATCAGCGAATATTCCAATAAAGATCTTGGATTTCGTTTGTTTAACTTAAGACAAAAAAAACTTTCACAAACAAAGTTTGAAAGATGTGCTTTTAGCTTGGTCACGCGTTTTTTCAAGCTCTAGAACCAATCTAGTCTGAGATTGGTCAAAGTTTTGACAGGTGAATTCATGTGTTAAATCTTACCCAGCATCTTCTTACTTGGGTCACTGAAATGGAGCAGTAGGTAACTATTCGTCGGGGCCCGATATACGATAAGAAAGAAACATAATTCGGCCCGATTTTTCTTTTAGCTCTTTCCTTTAGACAATAATATTGACTCTGATATTTGTAACCTGTAAATTGGCTGTTGGTTGCTACCGAAGAAGTCTTGTGCATGAAAACGATTTTTTTTCTGTAAACGTTTTAAGACTTTAAGTTTGATGGGGGAGTTATTTTATTCCAGTTGTGAATTTTTTTTTTATCACCTAGACCCTCACTCAAAAGGAGGATTCTTTTTAGTGGCAATAGAGGAATTATTACCTACATATTATCCGGTCATTTTTAGTCATTTACTTCGAACTCTAACTTGAATTTCACGCAAAGTAATTTTCCACCCGTGACTTTCGACCCGCATCCGCGACATCAAACCTGCACCCGCGACATATAATCCACGACCCGTGAGCCGCGCCATTAGTCAAACTCATTTTAATGATGAGCTAATTAGCATTCTTATTGAGTTCACATTTTGTCGTTTTGATAACTTACTATCGCTTACCTTTTCTCGTGTAGTATGCTCCTTCAAAGATACCAAGGGTATACCAATACATTTTTTTTAAAGTCAACCGCATGAATCGTCCACTTGTTTGTATGAGGAAGGGCTTTCTTGTTCCAGTAAAAACTCCTAGTACGGGATCATTTGTCCTTTTTCCGTCATAAACTTGGATCTCGGCTTTATTCCAGTTATAGCCAGATAGACGAAATGTCGTAAATATCAGTTTGACGGTGTGGTTGGATGGTGCTGTGATGATCCACGTACAACGCTTGTAGCTCTCGGTGAAACTGGAGCTGATTAACCCACTGTATCCGTTAACAGGAAAGAAACATGCTTCAGAGTTGACTACTGCAAATAGAAGTGCGAAAATCAATGTTTAAAAAACACACAAAGTTTACTCTCTTAACAGGCTAACTTTTAACTCTTAACATGTTTTATTATTCATTCAAAATATTTCCCCAACTCTGATTGGCTAAAAGCACACGCATAATTTACCATAACCAGTTACTGATGACCAAATTTGGAAGAATTTTGTGTTTAACGAGGAAATGACGTCAAAAATGCAGCCTTCTACAGGTTAAGGCAGGTCAGCACTTTTTAACATCTGTCGAAAGGCCCTTGGACACCTTATGAAGTTTACACAACGTAGTATTCCTTATCGTTTTGGATTGGATTAGGGTTAAGCACTGCCTTTACTGATTAGGGTTAAGCACTGTTTCGAAACTGATTAGGTTCTTTTGTTGGGTTGGGGTTGATGCTAGATGTACTTTAATTATTTCCTTACCATCCAACAAATCCTCAGTGGTCTAGTGGATAGTGGATGGTTAATGTGGTGTAGTGGCATTTTGGGTCGTGGGTTCGAATCCTCTTGCCCTTCATATCAATTTTTTTTCTTTTAAATTGAAGAGACTTGCACTTTCATAAACGATTTCCAGCTTGAAATACTGTATCATCTAAGTGTGATATAAAAGCAGAAAACAGTTCTACCTTGTGCATAATCATAAGGAGAGAAAGGGCCTATCGGCGGATGTTAACGAGTGCTGACCGTTAAGGCACCGTCAACCGAGAAGACCTGGGGACGAGATTGAGTTGTTTTCGTTGTAAAAACTAAAACACTTCACTCGTTTCAAGAGTAAGAACTGCAGCTGGAACGAGGCGAAATAATGGCTAAAAACATAGCAAAAACAGCAAGAAGACAACTCGGAGGGCGACATCTGCTATTTGGAGAATATTTGCGGAGCTGGACAAACCTAAAAGTAAACTATCAAAGATAAACTTAACATCGATGCAGGTAAGTTTGTTTGAGCTATGTTTTTAAACTAGGAATTATTTTGAATGAATAATAAAACAATTATTGAATGCGGCTATCGTATCATATGAAGGATTATGGAGATCTCGGAAGGTGTTACCAACCTTCTCGATAACACCCTCCTCGATCTCCATAATTCTTCATAAGATACTCAGGCTCATTCATAAAATTGTTAAATCAGTAATAAGAATTATCTTTGGTTCCATAGCACTAGAAGTGGTTATTATGATCGCTATTATACCAGCTAATTATCATGAACACCCCCTTTTAACATACCCAGTAAAATCTATATCTTCACTGGTTACCGGAGAAAATGTCACCGGGCTGGTTTATTTCCCACTGGGTTTTTTCTTCTTAGTTTTGTATCTCTCATAAAACCTAAAAGGGTTGACAGGCCCTACATCTTTACCGGTATGAAACCTTTGAAAACCCTTTTTTTGTCAATGGTAATTATGTTTTATATTTTTGCTTCTTTTAAACAAATATGAATTACGAAATACTCTGATTTTGTAGAAGCCACAGTAGAAAATGGTCGGTGGGGGGGGGGGGGGGGGGGTTTTTTGGGGTAGAAGGGCACTACCCGTCAGGTTTAGGGGGGAAAAAATTGGGTCAGAAATTGGGCCCCGGGAAGGGGTTTCCTGGGGTTTGTACAAGGGGGACAACGGCGGTTTGAAAGGTTGTTTCTACTTGTTTCTTTTTTTTAAGGTCAAAAAAAATTTTATTTTTTCGCACTACTCGTCAGGTATCAGGGAGAATAAATTGAGTCACGAATTGAGCCACTGGATAGGGTTTCACTGGGTCTGTTACAGAGGGACAACTGATGTTTGCAATGTTTGTTTCACTTGTTTCTTTTTTGTAAGAGTCAGACAAATATTATATTTTAATAACTTACATTGTAAGACTCATTTGTTTGTCTGAGTGTCAGTTCTATAAAACGTAACTGTGCACACCGCCATTGGTAAGGACATTTGTTGAGAAACATAAAAACTCACATGCAAAGAGTCAATCAAATGCAACCTCTGAGCTGAATGGCACAAAACATGGATTCACCTTAGTTGAATGCAAATTTTTTGTAGGTTTTACGTTTTTAGAATACGGGAAATTAGCAGACTTTAATAAAAGACTCTTATTTTAATAATTAAGGACATTTTAGATAAAATCAATAATGCTTAATCATGAAGCTTGTTTGGTTTAAGGCGAGCTGGTTCGGAAAGTTACGCAAGTAAAGAAAGTCTTGAGATTTAGTAACGGAGCTATATGAATGGACAGGGCAAACCGTCCTAGATTATCTTACAAATTTTGAAGAAAACAGTAAAAAAAGGTTAGTAGTACATTACGTAAAGATGCAATGTAGTGTATACAGGATAATGCTTGAGCCCGAGGCCTTCTTACAAAGCAGCAGCAGAAGGCTGAAGAGCGAGGTCATTCCCGATTGAATGCACCTTTCAATTGTTTTAGAACCAGCAGGTCATTATTGTGGCCATTGAAATGGAACAGTAAGTTATTATTCCTTATAATGACCCCCTGTTCCTATCTCAGTGGCCTGCTCTTTCATTCATCAAAAATAATAACCAGTTCAAAAAAATGGAAGGATGCATCTATACGATGTATGTGCAGTGTTATCAGTCGGTAGATTTCTCATACGGATTATGGCAGCGGCTGATCTACAAACTACAAGAAAATAAGCAGACATGGAGTAATGATTTTCATAGATAATTGATAACAACAATTTCAGCATTTGTATTGCCTTAGAACGTTTCAAGTTAACCTCAACATTTTGCTTGTCAACGAAAAATTATTTTTTGCACATTTATTATCATTTGCACTAAAAATGTGCTTGGCCATACTTTGTTTTTGAATTGTTTTGTGCTACACTTCTAGCTGGTTTGTTAATACATAACAGAGAAAAGAAAAAAACGTAAAAGATGACAATACTGAAAGAATCATAATTTTACTTGCCTGTAACTGTCCACACTGACAACAAAATTAATACAAGCAAAATTCTTCCTTGCCTTGACATCTGCAATAGAAAAAAAATAACATAGTAAAGATAGTGGTCTCCTCACGTGGACTGATTTGCGGTATACGAGAACAGCTGTTGTATTTGCCCCTGGAATATTTTTTTACTATTCCTGAGCATGACAACAAAAACTTCCAAAGGCCAAATTGATCCGATGTTTGCGCGTTTTATGCGACTTATTTGCTATCAACAAATTTAGTGCAAAGCCATCTATTGGTCGAGTGATTCTCAATACAATTTAGCAACAGGCCGTGAACAAAGACAGAGTCAGAGGTTTCAAGTGGCTCTCCTCCAATCAAATTGTTCATATCTTCAGGAAATCTTTTCCACGTACTGTTGTGCTTGTTTCACCCACAGTTCACTTTAACTTTTTTTAAAGTCGGTTCCAACTAGCGTACATTAGTGTATCAACCAATGGCATTGAAACCGCTAACATAAAGGTCATCCTCAGGGTGATTATCTGGGCTAGACACTATTCTGAACCCTCCTTATACACTATACATCTTCCTTGAGGCCGGTCATCTTCATGCTCATACAGGAACTCAGCTGCAATTAACCAGAGATAATCAATTGTCAGGACCTTCGCGTGTGGCCCTCGAGTCGCACTCTTCTGTAGAATTCAAATTAGCCTTGCTTTTTGTGTGTATAGTTCAGTAAAAACAAACAGTTCAATGACCACAACTTGGGTTCAGTAGAGACACACAAATCAATAAGAATATGTGTATTACTCCTCGTCTAATAATATTAGCAATGGGTGTGTTGTGGGAAGGTAAATAGTGAAACTCTAGAACCCTGCAGAAGCGCGTTGGAAGAATTGTAATTTAAAAATCTAGTGGTGACACTGCGATGAAAGCTTTGAAGTTGCCAAGCCTTAGTTCCTGTCGCGATGAACACATCCTAAAGCATGTAAGGAAATGTATACATGGTCGATGCACTCAGTATTTTAAGAACTACTTTGTTTTTAACAAGGACATTTGTGTTCGTTCAACCCGCCAGAGCAATCTCTTGCATGTGGTCAAGAGATCCTTTTATTACCATGGAAGTATGGTTTTTAATAGTTATTGTAAATGTCCTTAATCTTGAAAGATCTTGTTATTAGTTCGTCTGTTATATTACCTTGTATATATGTTTATTAGCCACCCTCACCCTTTGCTTATAACCTGGTTTCTGGTTGTATGCTTTATTACTAGGGAGGGATTGAGGTCCTGGCAACCCTGCAAAAATTCCTGCTTTAATTTAAATTCATCGATGTCTAGCTTCCTCCATTTTGATATAGTGTGCTCCTTCCCCACATAAGCCTCCAAAGTCAACGCCGTATTTTGAAGCCTGCCTTTCAGTACAGAGTAACAGTTGAATGGTTAAAAACCATTGCGCAATTTTTACAACCTCTGATCTATTAAACGGACACCCTCTATTAAGCGGACACTGGGAAAGGTCCTGAAGGTGTCCGCTTAATAGAGGTTTCACTGTATTTTTATGTTTCAGTCAGTTTAGTGGTGGTTCCCATTGTTTGAATTAACTCTCATGGCAAAGCTCCTTTAACGCTCCACTCTCGAACGGTCAAAACTTTATTTTATTTTGTAACAATATTAACAACATACTACAAACTTTTATAACGCGCACAAGACCTAAGTGTTCTCATAACTTCGAATAGTAAATATAATTACATGAAGAACTGAAAATATACACAGTTTTACATCCAGTTTGTCTATGTAAGTGTAAGCTGCTCTGATGGTTCCTGTCTAAAGTTTGAGGAAATGGAATAGCCGTTCTTGCAGTACAAGATGCTGGGGGAGGCTTTGTCTTTATAGCGAAATTTTCAGGAGACCAGTTTTTAATTCTAACAATGATAGCAACATCGTGGGGATAAGTTGTGAAAACGAAAACCCAAAAAAATTGTAGAAAAATTAGTTCAAAACTCAAATATCTTGGACTAGTGGAATAGTTATTAAGAAATGTTTATCCTTTATAGAGGTTTAGAAATTTCTAGTCGGTAATCTGATTTGCGCAAGGACACGCTTAAAAACCTTTCAGGCCCGGCTTAATCTACTATATACTCGCATTATTCATTCCTAAAACCTGTTTAAACCACAGCACAAGAAAAATATTTTTAATTTCAGTATATTGTTACCATGGTGAGCGAGTAACAAAGTATTACTGCAAACCGACCTTTAAACTATTATTACATTCTTTACCAAAGAGAGTTCAACCATTCTAGGAATTACTTGAAACATACCTACCATTTAATATATAGAATTTAACCGCCAAAATATGACTTCAGCGTTGTAATGTCTGTCTATATGCCGAATTTACAATG
>CALNXI010002757.1:11227-64498 GCA_942486025.1 Porites evermanni | reverse complement strand
CTTGGTTTCACATTCTACTGTTACAGGAAGAGTGGAAGTGGTCTTCGGTTTCCAGTTCACCTTACTCCAGCTGGTAGCAAAGTCCCTATGCGGCGGCTTTCAAATGAGATTTAACAATTCGGTTCCATTCCAATAAGGAAAACAACTAACTTTTTATAAGGTGAAACTGGTTCTCTCAAACTTCAGCTTGGTCAGATCATCTGCAGTTTGTCAAGTTTAAAGTTTTTGAACTGAAAAAGAGTTCTCACCAATGACATGAATCCAAGTTCAAAAAGGGAAAATTTATTGTCCTAAAGTGTATGTTTCATCTGAGGTCCATTTAGAACAAAATTACTCTAGCAAGTTTCCTGAGTCCCTGACAAGTTTTTCTTAAGTATTGCAGTTGCTGATTGAAAAAAAAAATAAGTGTTTGACAATTTTGTTCATTGTCAAAAATTTGATTATTTTTTCCCTTATCTCCTGTACCAAGGAAACTTGCTTAAGGTAAATGTAAATGTGGCTTAAAATGTGGCCCAAAGAAATTTCATCACTTAGCTGTACAGACAACGACAAATCTACCAAAGAGTGATAGGCATGTGGGCAGAGGGATCATTGCAGTTCAAAGCACCACTTATGCAGTTGGGAAAAGAAAGCCTTCCAGGATTCTAACCCTGACCTCTGCATTACCAGTGCAGTGCTCTAGTCAATCGAACTAGCGAGCCAACTGCGAGCTGTAAACTGGTTCATATACATTAAACTGGTTCACATATGAACCAATTTGATGACTTCCTCTTGTAACAATGTTACAGTGCATTCACCGACCACCTTTCCAAAATGTCCAATTTTCCCCAGTCAAAATTTGAATCTCTCGTAAACAACCACCTGCTTCAAGCAGTAAGCTTTGAACAGGCTCCTGCAGGAATGTAGTAAGAGGCATGGGACTCCACCCTCCCCTTCTGCTCACACTACATGTACCTTTCTCTTCACCCTATACCCCACAAGTGAGCCTGTTCACACAGTAGTGTAGTGACCGACAATTTTTTCTCTCTCAGGGTAAAACGTTATGTTGGAAACTCCTTTGTAAGTCGTGTAGATAAGGATGCTTACCAATGTAAGAATTAATGATACCTGTAGTTACATGCCATGGTTGTAATGTTAGACAATTTACAACTTTAACAATTTACGCTTTCTATATATAAATACTTGAATTCTTTCATTAGTGGTTAATCGGGACAAAAAGGAAAAAAAAAAGAAACCCTTTTGGTGCTAAGTCTAAGTTTTTTACAGTTGGTTATGGGGGCCTGTAATGTAGTGGTATGTTGTAGTTAGAAGCACTGAGTGTTTGACTCTCCTGTTATAATCATTGAAATTAAACTTCACTATTCAATTTTTTTTCCTGGGTTATCTATTATTGAAATTATCTACATGTATGTAATGCTTGGATACTGGATGACAAATAAGGATCATGTGATTGATGTAAAATCACTTGACTGGTCAGATCAAATGAATAATAACTTAGCACTGATTATTTTAACAAAGCAATAATATTTTTGTGTTTTCAAATAAACCTAACCTTTGTCACCAGGGACATAGTGGAGAGAGGTGGTTGGGAGAAGGGGTAACATGACCCAAATCCTGACTTCTGATTGGTCAAATGAACTTTCCTAATTTTTTGACTGCCATGAGACCAAAACTTCTGAAGATTTAGAAACAGTGGTATATGGTACAGAGTTTTTTCATGAAAGTTTCCCGAAAGTTTGAGAACCATTGAATTTCAGAAATGCAAACCATTTGACAGAAAATTCAAGAAACTTCAAGATCAAAGTTGAATGGAAAGAAAACTTCAAATTCAATGCTTTACTACTTCTTGAAAGTAAAAACTTTCAAACTTATTCTTTGGTTTGAATTTTGGTGTCATCATCTGAAAACAAAGAATAGGAATTTCAAGATTTGGCATAGAGAATATTTGACATGCAGAATGTTGGAATTTCGATATTTGAGAGGCAAACTACTGGTGCTGAAAATTCAAAATTTGGCAGGCAAAGCCATGACACCATCCTGCATAATACTAGGGTGAGCAAAATTGACAGAAGGTGCAATGCACAATTGCAGATAGTTTAATTTCTATTTATTTACAATTTCTAAATGATTTACAAGTCACACTGAAGAGGCAAAAATGAATAGTAACGATAAATATATAAAGTAGATCTTTCCAGCATTGGGTTGAAAAGTGCAGTGATTTGTTTTTGAAGATTCACTCAAGCCATTATTTTTTGGTTTCCCTGTGTGCATTTAGTAGAGTAGAATGTAAGGGGAGTCTAATCTACTGTAGATAGCTTGTTGAGATGTCACGCTAAAAGCACTATCAAGGGCACTAACCTGTGGCAGGTCCGAAAGGTGTAAACGTCAGTGGGAATGTCACTTCAGGACATTCCCCTGTGCGGAAAGGACTGAACAGGACTTCCAGTGCTCAATTTGTTGCTCCGTGATTTGTCAAGCTAATTTTTTTATTTGCGTGTGCCATTGTCACTGCTGTCACGTTGTCTTTGCTAAATCTGCCAAATGACAGGATTTGGCTGGATCTAGCTTTCAATAGCCCATAGAGACAAATTAGGAGGAAGACTGTCTGCTGCAACAGTCTGGACAGAAAGTACAAAAAATCGTTCTTTACTGAAGAGCACTATGTATGTCACTTCCCAAATACAGTTATGCAGCAGGTTTACAGGCTATCCAACCAGGAGGCCAGTGCACAGGCTTCTCAGGAGTAGGCCAGTAACTTACAGACTACAAGTCTGGGTAGCCTGTGCACAAAGTAAGACAGAAAAGCTCATGGTTTACAGTGCATTTAAATACTGAATATATTAACAAAAGATCATGCATTTAAAATGCTTTAAAATCACCAAATGTTGCATCTGTAACAGGAGCGTGCATGTCTTCTCTGATGGCACTGCGGTCACGGATTCTGGCCAGTAACAGAGAATGCTCCACCTGAAAACCAAGATGAAAATAGAGTCAACTGTAAGGTGCAGGTAAAATAGTTTTACAAATAGGCAAGGCAGCTGGATAGGAAATAATTCCATACCACTGTGTTATACCGGTATTTATCTAGTAGTCTAATCATGAACTTGAGAAATCTCCGGGTTGTGTTACCTCTGAAAACCCTTGGATATCTTTTGAATACTTTGGAACTCATTATTCCAAAAATTACATTTAAATGAGCTGAGAGCTGTTACCAGTACTTGATATTAGCAAACATTATTGCAAAAGCCAAATCTTTAGTGTGGTAACATCTTGACTTAGAACTTGCACGACACTCTAATGTATTTAAAATTAGGTGTTGATTAAATGTTTAAGAATACTACACATACCACTCCAATCCGAACATCCATCTGAGTAACCTCTTGTTTAAGTCTTGTTAAAGCTTGTTTTATTCTTACCAAAGGACCTGTCAAAAGACAAACAAAGAGAGATTTTTCAAACTTTACATGTAGCTCTTCCCATATGATCAAAGTGGAACCTGTAGATGTGTGATTTAAAGATCTTTTTTCATGGTTGTGTGGTATTCTACTTGTACATCTTAACCACTGATTTATCATACACCTACCTGCATCTGTCATGTTTGTTCCTCTTTCATCCATCTGAGCTTTTACAGTTTCAAGTTCTTCAGTGATCTACAAATTCGACCACACTTTATGTGAGTGTTTTTGTTAGTGCCACAAAACAAGAAAAGATAAAGAAATTTCTCTGGCCAATCACAAGACTCAAAGGCAATCAATAGTTCTAAACAATCAGAGCTTGACAGCAAATTTACCACATGGTTGAATCTGTGAGTGGGTAAGATAAAGAAAATCCTGTATTCTGATTGGCTTCTTGAGCAGGACTGCCTGCTTTGGTCCCACAAGAAGAAAAAAAAGTTTTCTTAACAAAACGACACATCCTTTATTGACCATGACCAAGCTCTTTAAGTTAAGATAGATGGAATGGATCTTGTTCTTTCCTCTTTTTGGCATTTTAATTGACCTTGACTTTGTCTTGGTCCAAAAATGCAATGTGGCCAAAATCCAGCCATCTCAAACTCACCCTTGGTCAAATAATTCACAGAATGATTAACTAGTGCCAAGAGCAAGAAAGTGTATGTAAGCAGGTCACTTGAGGTGGTGACTAAGTAATACCAACAAACCTGAGCCAATGTCTTTGTTAGTTCTGTTACTCCACCAGATCCTTGTTTGTAACGCTCTTTTGTCTGCAAAGAAGATCACATGTAAAACCCTCAAAGTAGTTTGAATTCGAAGGAAGTAAAATTACAAAGTAGTTCATTTAAGAGGCACGCAACACATGCAGTGTCATATCAGTATTGTATGTGTGTGGGAAGTTGAAGAAAACATTTCTTGGCAGAAAACTTTATTTATGAAATATTCCCTACCTCAGCTAGGGTATCTTGTAAACTTCGAAATTCTTGCAGCAAGTGTTCAAGCTGTAATAGAAAAAAAGTTCAAAACTGCGACCTTTGACTCCATTACACAACGAAAACCTCAAAATTTTATTTTGGAAAATACTGAGCAATAATAGGTACCATGCTTACATAGGTTATGTGCATATTATGTTAGAGGCTGTTAGAGGTTATTTTTATTGGGTATTGTGTTCAGGTCTGGACATTGTTTAATTTTTTTTCAATCTGCTGTGTTTTGTTATTTGGTAGCAATATTATTATTAATATGAACTTGATTCAAAATATCAGGCAACAAGGAAGAAATTTATAATTTACATGTTTATGGATACCAGATATGGAGTATATAAGATCACAGATGCATGTGATTTTTAATTTTATGCTGTATACAAAGTACACACTGTAAGTCAGTGACTGGTAAGTTAATAGAAATTAACATTGTAAATAAGAATTAAATACATTAAATACATTACTTTCAGTTACCTGGTTATTGATGTATTTTTCACGACTGCCTATTTTTTCAAGAGTTCTACTTATTTCATGGTGGAGCTTGTCTAAATGTCCCTGAAATGTAAAATGTAATAATCAGCCAGTCAATATTCAGCATATTTTAAGCAGACATTGTCCTATGAAAATTGACACTAAACGTCGAGAGTACATGGAAACAAAGACAATCTCTACTGAACTAAGGAAGTGACACAACAACGTAGACGAGTATTACACAGGAGGTCAGGAAAGTTTACATAAACAAACAGTCAACTCCAAAGACTATACACATAATCAGAACTACACCGACAAAATGTGTAAAACCTATTTACCATAATACCTACCTTGTTATCAGTTCTTATGTGAACTTTTAATAGTGGTAAAACTCTTTCCACTTCAAGTTTCCATTCTGCAGCATCTGTAGTTGACTCCATAACAGAATCAGGCTTTGATGAATCAGCAATATCCTAAACAAACATTTAAAATCACTGTTTTAGACACTTGTTTCCTCAGGACGCGTTATTCAGTCCCTCTTTAGTGATGTTTATTGTCAATAAGGCCTAACTGTATGGCAAGGAAATTATTCATACAGTACTGTGGTCTAAAGTTTTAGAAATTAACTCAAAAATCTTGTATATATAGATAAGACCAGCAAATCACAAAGGCTGGCTGACACAGAGCTTAATTTTCCTTCAGTTTTGTATTTACTATCAAATATTATTTACATTCATCTGAGACTGCTGTTTCATTCCAGCGAGATCAAGATAATTGTCATCTTCTTCAATTTCTTCATCTGCTTCATCCTTGAAGGGAAAATGCAACAGAACTAATCAAAAACAAAATATGGTATTAAACTTGCAGTGGTGGATTCAGACCTCCAGATAAGGGAGAGGGGGAGAGGGGGGGGAGGCGGTCATCCAGACCCTGGGATAAAGGGGAGGGGGGGGTGGTCTAGAAAAAAATTTTTTTACAGCCCTTTGGGCCTCAGTTTGGTCTAAAAATAAGGGGGGATTCTCCCCTGGATCCCCCACGGACTTATTCCAGTACACTGATACAGTTACTTTTTATACACATTAGAGAAAAACTGTATGACAGGGAGCACAAAAGTTCTTAATGAATACAACAAAAATCCAAGGCAGCTCAGCAGCTGCGTTTTTTAAGATATCCTTGTTGTCCAAATGCAATAGTAAGTTCCCAGGGGCAAGAAACAACAAAGAGGAATTTGAGCAGTTAGAACTAATCTCACCATCATCTCCTCTTCCACTTTGTTCAATGTTAGTTCAGCCTCATCGTCCTCCATGGTTTCCTCTTCAAAGTCTTCTTGAGCATGTTGAGGCCTTGAGAGGAGAACAAGTATAAATTTATCATTACAACTGAGTAAAACAACATGACACAGCAAAATAACATGAAGAACCAAACAGGCAAAACAAATGGAGACTTTTCTTCTAAACTGACTGGTTCAACAGTGGTTGCTGAAGGTCTTAGGTAACATTAAAAAAAACTATATGTGTTTTAATTCCAAAGCTAATTAAAGGCAACTTCCTGGAAATTACAAAAATAAATCCAGCCCAAGCAAAACTCAAGCAGTCCTTCACAATCGCTTAAAATACAAAAGTCACCAATCCACAAAATTAAACTCCCACCAAAAATTCTGTGCAACAAAGCTGACAACATTTACTCAAAGTTAACAGTAATGACTATATTCATATCACTGAAAACAAGACTTACTTTTGCCAANCAACTGAGTAAAACAACATGACACAGCAAAATAACATGAAGAACCAAACAGGCAAAACAAATGGAGACTTTTCTTCTAAACTGACTGGTTCAACAGTGGTTGCTGAAGGTCTTAGGTAACATTAAAAAAAACTATATGTGTTTTAATTCCAAAGCTAATTAAAGGCAACTTCCTGGAAATTACAAAAATAAATCCAGCCCAAGCAAAACTCAAGCAGTCCTTCACAATCGCTTAAAATACAAAAGTCACCAATCCACAAAATTAAACTCCCACCAAAAATTCTGTGCAACAAAGCTGACAACATTTACTCAAAGTTAACAGTAATGACTATATTCATATCACTGAAAACAAGACTTACTTTTGCCAAGCAAATTTCTTGGCTTTTAGGGCTTCATCAGCAAGTTTATCAATAACATAACAAACCTAAAAAAATTTTAGAGAGAGGTTATTGAGATTATTTTTAAGAAAATGGTTAATACATGCACCATAAGCTCAAAATTGCCTCCCTCAATTTGTTGGTTAAAGGAAAGAATTAAATACTTTATGATAAGATCAATAATTATTTTAAATGTGAATTTGAACACAGTGAATAGTAAAACAGTTTGTACCTGCTCTCCAGAGCCTGTTTTCAGTTTTGCTGGAGGAAAATCAGCTGAGGCTCCCTAAATTTTAAAAGAAAACAAACCCAACATTAAAAATGTACCAACAAGTCAGACCATCAAGGAAAAATAATCAAGTCATCTCACCAATTTTTTTAACTCATCCAAAATATTTGACACAGTAGCATTTGGGTCATCATACTGAAAGACAAAATTCAGTTCAGTTAGGAATAACCTTTAAAGTACAGTTAAAAATGATTGCATCATTATGATTGACATTGACTCAGACAGGCAGAGTCAATAAAAAATATTATGGGCCGGAGTCACGTTGTGTTTTGTTTCAGCTGTGGGCAATCCTGGTGTGACGATTACTGCAGCAGTTCTTTCACTATCTATTTTTTTCGATATTTGACAATATGAAAATTGCAGCTTGTCTGAATAATGAGTTTTTGCACTGTATTGATGAAAGTGCTAAACAATAATTACAATGAAAAACAATAACAAATTATGATAGTATTATTGTTATCCTAAAAGGTAAAACTGTGCATAAAGCATCAAGGAAAACAAAGAAGTCCCTTGTCTCCAAATGACCTCGAATTAGTTACTTGAATTGTCTTGCCTAGACATAATAACAAAAATTAATGATTAATCTGTTTATTCAGTCAGTGATACAGGCAGCTCGGAGGCAAAAATCCAAGTACTCACACTAACTTTTCATGAGCCAAACCTAATACAATGAATTAAATACATGGTTTGGAATGACTCAGCCGTTCTTTCTGCTTAGCCTGGTCGAGAATTTCAACTATGGATCGACTTTGGAATGGCTTTGATTCAGATGCCGGACTTTTTATTTACCAAACCTAATGCTTAAATTATAACCTATTTTGTAAGCAGTTTGACTCCGAAATGGACCTTTTTCTCCTTTTGAATTTAATTTGGCTGGAATTAAGATCGACGTCTGAATCAATTCAGGTGGCCTAAATAATTTTAGTCGGCCTTAATTCAAACTAGGTTAAGCTCATGAAAAGTTTGGTGTCTGAACCAGGCCTAATAGTTGAGCCTATGACCATCTAGTAACCAGTCCAGATGCTCTAACACTAAGCTACAAGAGACCTATGGGAGCCAAGGCCAATAAAATCATCACGTATCTTGAAATTGTGTTTTAAAAACAGAAAATTCACCTCTTGTGGCTGTTCAAAGTTCCTTCCACAACACGTAAGCAGCCATGCAGCTAGAGATGTAAAAGTAAAGAACTGCTCTCCTGGGTTCGTTGGCAGAGCAAAGAAGTGCCTGATGGATGAACAATGAAGACAATATGATTGTATCCAGTTTACTTATTACACAGCGACAGGTGTGAACCCAGGAGTCATGTTGTAAGTAAGTGGAATATGATCACCTGGGTGAGTGTATTCATGAATTGGACTGTTAAAGACAGTGACAGACATTATGAGAACAGCTGACAGTGGAAGTCACCTTCAGAGTCAAAGTGAGTTGTATCACATTACTTGATGGTACTAAACTCTAGGTCTACATTGACCTGATTGGTCATTTAAGTTGCACTTGTGTTGATCATCTGTCTGTTAAGCTGTGATGTTACTGGCTCTGACAAACAGCCAATACCTTTGTGGCTTAATTGACCAATTTTTTTTTTTTTTTTTTTTTTTTTTTTTGGGGGGGGGGGGAATTTTACATTAGTTATCATTTATATATGGTGATACAGGCTGCATGTTCATGTAGGTTTAAGTAAACAGTCCTTTTGTCGTTTTTGCAGCGAAATCACTAAGCTTACATCTAACAGATAACCACAGTATGATTAAGATAACTGAGTAAAAGAACTTTCTTTTGCACACCGATCGAGCTTACTTTGCACATTAAGTAAGTAAAAAAGAAACTTGTCGATCGTAGACGATGTTATCTAATTTGTTCTAACGAAGATTACCATTCACGTTATAGGGTACATTGACAAAATCTCACCTTGACAAAGGCCTAAATCCCCACTGCTTACAGAAATCCGTCTCGTAGTCAAGCAATTTGAGTTTTTCCAAGACTTCTTCCATAACTCCTACAGTTAACATATAACCCATAGAGGCATTGTCTGCGCCAGTTTCAGCGCCTCTTCGAACTTCGCCTTCCATGCTTTAAAACGCAAGCTTCAATTACTCTAAATACGATCAAAATAACAATTTTTGATCAAGAGAAATTGACCAGTTAGTTGCCATGTTATTTTTCGTCTCGAAGAAATGCCCTCGCTTTCAAAACCACGGAAAAGACTGGGATTAGTCGAGCCCGCAAAAATATCAGCTGACCTATCCACTTTCAAGATGGCGGACGTTTCCATGAAGAAAGTAAAAGATTTAATGGCAAAGAAAGATGCCATTGAGAAGGAAATTAAGGAGTTTCAAGAAGTGCTAGATTCTGTAAGCCTATCTTCGACTATTTCTTTTTGCACTTGATTTTCCTAAGACGTGATATAACCTTGTTTGTTTACTATACAGCAAAAGGGAATCGGGATGCACGAAAAGTTGATAGACGACGAAAATTACCCTCGCTCAGATATTGATGTTTATACAGTCCGTGTTGCAAGAAATCGGATTATCTGTAAGAAATATTTCATTCCTTTATGAAAGTTTTTTTCATGGTTACATGTATAGCTGAACATATAAATACATGCAGACGTGATCATTTGTTGAATGTTGATAAATTTTTTACATAGATTGCTGACTCATGTTTCGATTTCTTTGTTATTTTTCCTGGTAACATCAGGTCTTCAAAATGATCATAAAGCATTGATGAAAGAAATAGAACAGGGTATCCATGAAATCCATGCCAAAGCAAGAGAACAGAAGGAGAAGGAAAAAGAGGATCAAGATGAAAAGTCAATGGATGGTCTGTATATGTCATCAAAAATCTATGTAACCTTTACAACTTTTGTTAAATACGTAAATTGGGCTTGTATCATCATTAAAAACAACATCACTGTCACACCATTGTTATTGTCATCATCATCATCATCATCACATGCCTGCGGCACCATCATCATCATCAAATCCAAAGACTTACCTTATTACTTACCTTGTGTTTTTAGATGTTACATTGAGATTAAAAGCTTTCCTCAGAGTAGATTCAGTAGCAGAAGGTTCTCCATCATCACAAGCAGTAAGTGGAATTTTTATAGGGAATTTCAGCTTTCTTTTGCCAGATACTTGTTGCTTATAAATTACACTGGAATTTATTGGAAAGAGAAGGTCCACTGTGTACTCTTGTAAATGACAATCCATGATTCACACATTCAATTTTTGGAATATTTTTTATTTATGACTCAAGTGTCTTTACATCTTCAATAGCTTCAATTTACTAAAAGATTCACTATTTTACAGGGCTTGAAAACTGGTGACCAGATCTTAAGATTTGGTTCCATCACTAGTGAAAATTCTCAAGGCCTTCATGACATCGCTTCTGTTGTGCAGCACAGTAAAGGGGTAAAAATACAGAATATGCAAGTAAAAAACTTGTTTTTTTTATCATTTTAAGTTATAAACTAGTTTTTAATCCTTTAATACTTCATATTTTTATTTTTGCATTGTACCAGTCACCATTAAGCGTTATTGTTGAAAGAGAGGGAAAAAGACATACATTATCACTTACACCAAACACATGGAATGGCAGAGGACTCTTAGGGTATGCTTGTCTGGTTATTTATTTATTTATTTATTTTTGCTCTTTCTGCCAGAATCAGTTATGGTATTCACAGTGAATGATCATTCTTTACCTCAGAGTTAAATATTTCTAGAATAACTCTAGTCTTACATTCCTGTAATATTAAAGCACTAAAGGTTTTGACTTTGCTTCAAAATTATTGCTCATAGCCTATACATGCAGTGGTTCTGCAACCCTGTTTAATATGGTGCTCAACCTACACACAGATACTCTGTGAGCAGAGGTTTATCTCTTGCATGGCTTTTAGCATTTACAAAGTCTGTTGCGTAGGTAGTTTATACGTCCCATGAGAAAATAAACCAACTACGCAACTGGCAAGCCAACAAATGACTTTGTCGGTGCTAAAAGCCATGCAAGAGAAAACCTCTGCTCACAGGGTAACACAAAGAATAATCATTTTGTGTTTTAATTGTAACTTAGGCGGTCTTATTTTCCTGAGATTGAGTCCAGTGATCAGCTTTTATGATTGAGGTGTACAAAATATTTTGTTTCCTTTAGACTGAAATCTGTGAACTTTTAATATTCTTTTCTAGCTGCCATATTGTTCCTGTCAAGTAAGAGATGAGCTTCTGCAACAAATTTATGATGATCTACAGTTGTGTGACCATTCCATGCATGTAATCTTGTCAAATATAAGCATTGTTAGCATAGAACTATTTAAACATGCCAGAGATTTACCCTGAACATTTCCTTTTATTTTACTTATTAATAAACAAGAGCACAGTAAAAAAAATATCATTGCAATGTAACATAAACTTAAGCAATTTTTCAAGTTTAAGCAAGTTTTTTTTTTAAGCAAGTTTTCTGCTCTGCTGTATGCCCATTGTGACTTATGTGGGCTGTTATTAGTGATAAGAAGGGTATGTTTTGCATTTCAGTCTGATATGGATTTTCCTCTTTTTGTTGAAAAACATAGAAAACAAAACGTTGAGTGTGTATGGAAGGGAAATTAAGGAGAGAGATGATAAGAAGGGCAGTGTATGCCACAATAGGAATACTACCCTCCCCTCCCCTCCCCTCCTTGTAATAAACAATCACTTAGTCGGAAAGCCGAAGTTAGTATGAAAACGTTAGCAGCCTTTTGCTAGGCTTTTGGCCATATTGAGATCTCTCTAATAATAATCCAATGTTTTACTTCTCCTGTGAAAACAATTTTTAAGCATTTTACGGGGAAAGTTAAGGAATTGTCAAGTTGCTTTACATCTAAGATCGGATCTCTAAAATTGCCGACTTCTGAACATTTTGAATCATCGCAACCTCCAGTCTCCGCGTTATTTTCACACACCATGAGCACGCTGTCACTCATCGTATCCCTGAGCAACGGACTTCCACTGACTACACGCACGCGCGAGATTTGAAGGGGTTCTATAAACACCATTACGATGTTGTCATAATTCGGCGACATCCGCGGCGAGATGTGCGGAATAAAGCCGTCCTAAACCGGGAAGTCCATTCATCCCAAAGTTGTGTTCATAGGAAGATAAACTTAGATTTTCGAAATTGTCA
The DNA here is from genome assembly GCA_942486025.1 of Porites evermanni. Classification (NCBI taxonomy): domain Eukaryota; kingdom Metazoa; phylum Cnidaria; class Anthozoa; order Scleractinia; family Poritidae; genus Porites; species Porites evermanni. The sequence continues at coordinate 52,026 of CALNXI010002757.1, read as the reverse complement.
ATTTGCTGTTTAATAACTGGAAAGTAGGGCCTGACAGCACGCGCTTGGCCTGTCAAAAGTAAAACATTTTTAGACATTCGAAAACAATATTCGAATAGAAAAATAAGTCTCTTGTTAAAATCTACTGTTTTCTTCTTAAAATTTTCCGTAAAAGACCATGGATTCCATCTTGTGCTTTTTGTATTGACCCTCCCAAGAAGCTCTTGCGTTGGGTGTATGACTTGAATCAGCCCAATGTCGAGCTCGTTCTGAAAATTCTGTTCTATGTTTTGTGAGATTCTATCAAGTGCTATCACTATGATGATTTTGGTTTTTTCCGTTGGTGACATGTGCGTTTTCAGGGATTGAAGTGTTTGCAGCAAATTGTCATCTTCACCATCCATGCTTACAATACCAATACTCAGGTAAACTACGAATAAAGAAAAACAAAACAGTTAAGTTTGAAAAATAACACTCCAAAGATCATGCTTTGAGAATTGTGTACGTTAAAAATTAACTGTTTTGATAAAAAGAGGCTTTTTCAGTTCTCTCTAATCGGAAACAAAGGCATTTCATTTGCGGAAACTTTCATAATTTTCTTTTGTTTCCAGTTTGTTGTTACCTGATTCATATGTGAAAAGGAATTATTTATTGTAGAGTTTTAAATCGGTAAAGGGAGTTCCTCTTTTGCTAAATATTTGTAGATCGACCATTATTGATCGTCAATTTTCATAGCCTGCGTTCCAGACCAGTTTTCCCCAGAATAATTAATTACGGCAAAGCCTTAACTTTCACTTTCGTAACATGATTTTTCACTATTCTATTGTCGAGGTTTTCAATAGACCCCAATTCCCCTCTCGACCAGTTTTCGCTTGGTTTTACACAGACTACTCTGAAAGTACTAACTGAACAAACGAAACAGCATAACGTCTCGTGTTGTTTGATATGCGATGAAACGTTTGATACTTTAAACCAAGCACCTTTTTCGTTCCTTTTCCTTCCAAGAACAAGTCCTTTACTTGTGTCCACGTGATCAAGTACTCTTGTGCAATGACCCGAAATTATTTCAGGAGAACACTCCGTCACAGGGTCCCCAACATTCTTCAGATAAGAGCATGTGAGCGAAGATGCAACGTGCTTGGTATAAATGTCTGTGAAACCAAAATATATAAGAGTTAAATATGCGAAAATGTCTTTCTGACTTGAATTATGTTAGGGTGAATATTGTTTGCTCTCTCGTCCAAGCTAAATGTCAGAGTTTACATTTCTTTTGAACCTCTCTACAACGGCCATGATGGGGACACAAGAAAATGGCTGTTGTAGAGAGGTGGCCGTTAGCAGAAGTTTGACTGCAGTGGAAAAATCTATAGAATGCGAGAAAAATGTTCTGACGATAGAGTTGACAGTTTCCTATTTCCGCTAACAATCGCAGAAGGTTGCAGAAATATTGATGAACAGTTTACATCGCTCGAAAAGGGGAGCTCGCAAAGCAAGAAACAAAGTGGCCCAGTTTACTTACTCTTCAGAATCGTAGCAGAATTAAACAGAATTATTCCATAAAGAACCAAAGTAATGGCGCGTTGTTTTCCCATTTTTGGTAAAAACTTCGTCGATGAAGATGCGATTCAAATGTAAATCTATGAACTGTAGTAAATGAGCTGAAAATTGATTATTCAGGCGCCATGGTAACCAAACTCTTTCCAGAAGAACTTGAGTTACCCTAAAATTCCGAAAATAAGTCCCTCCATGTATAAGCCCCTCCAAATATAAGCCCTCCAAACTCAAAACACAAAAAACCCTCCGTTAAATCGCCCCTCCAAATATAAGCCACACGGGGGGTTGCACTTGGAAATTGCCCTCAAATACAAAGTAAAACAAAGCAAAAACGGTACATTTCCTTCCAACAATAAGGCTAGCCCAATCGATTTTGAAACGCAAATTCTCCTCCGTAGATAAGCCCCTCAAAAAAAATAAGCTTCTCAAAAAGGGCCTTTGAAAAGTATAAGCCCCGGGGCTTATTTTCGGAATTTTACGGTATAAACAGTGTTACATTGTCACCGTGTTGATTTTTCAAAAATATAATTTTTCGTCCCAACTTGGCTATAACTTTGAGTAAAAAGTTGCTTTTGGAAGCAAAAAAAAAATGATCATTGACTACGAAAGTGACTTAAATTCAAACTATTAAGTTAATCAGTGTGAAAAACACTTCTGCGGGCACTAAAAACAGGAAAATGGGGAAGAAATAACTCTGAAGAGTGAACATTCAAAAACATGAAATTTGCTTGGCTTCTGCAAATTTTAAAAAGTTTGTGAGCACTTACTTACATGTGAAAAAAAATCCGGTAATGTAGGAGCTGCTCGTAAGGTCGTTCTTTTAAACAATGGTAATTCATTGTTTTTCATCGTATTTTGGTTTGGGTAGCAATTGGCAGCTGCTACATGATCCAAAAAATCACACCGAAAACAAAATCGAGATTATTAAATCCACCTTTCTATATTGGCGTTAAGGTCAAAATGGCCATTTTGCTTTTTTGTGGACCGAAACGAAGTTAGGGTCAGTTAAAACAAAAAAGAGGCCAATATTCTGTTTTCTTAACACTTCTTCTGGCCGAAGTGAGAAAAACACCATCGACATACTGCTGTTAAATGCTTTGCTTTACTTATACAACTCTACAAAATAAATAAATGTACATAGAATAGCACTTAACAAAAGGAAGCTCTCCACACACAACACCATGTTTTACTGGGAGCTGTTTGTAACCCAAACCAGCCTAATATCCTGGCCAATCAGAATAGCGCCGGCAGTCAAATACTGTTCAAATAAACCAATCGCAGCTTAAAACGACGTACACTTGGCTGCAAGCGGGGAAAACACGCTTGACGTTGCTCCGATTCGTTAAAAGAAAGACACTCCATCAGTTATTTAACCAGTCACAGAGTGTAGCAGTAACCTAACCCTAACCCTAACCCTTACCCTAACCCTAACCCTAGCCCTAACCCTAACCCTAAACCAGAAGAATAAGTTTTAGAAAGTCCACTGTCCCTATTACTTTTATCTTTAACTTCACTCACGTACTTTAAGAACAAATTTTACTACAGGCAAAAACCTGATACACACAGTTTTATATACAACATATACTATGTGGTGCAATGTAGTTAAAACCCACTTTCAACTCCAGACCTCCTAGAACCCGGTTCCTCGAAAGTTGTTTAAGTTTAAGAAAATGTAACTGGAACTTATAATATTGTTTATATATACAGTGTAACCTCGATATAACGAAGGACCGAACGGGTAGCAAAATATATTCGTTCTAAGGAGGCTTCTTTATATAGAGGTTCTTTTTAATATATATGTTTTACTATTAAAGGGGTAAAGAAAATCGTTTCTTTATTCCGAGGAATTCGTTATAAAGAGTTTTTCCAAGACTTCTTCCATAACTCCTACAGTTAACAAATAACCCATAGAGGCATTGTCTGCCAAGTTTCGGCGCCTCTTCGAGCTTCGCCTTCCATTCTTTTAAAATCAAGCTTCAATTACTCTAAAATATGATCAAAATAATAATTTTTGATCAAGAGAAATTGACCATGGATGCCAGTTAGTTACTGCCCAAAACGTCCCGAGCCACTGCCCACTACTATATATGAACACCACTGTGACTGAACAGTAACCGTAGTAGATTGTGTATGTGTAGTATCTGTAGTAAGTGTAGTAGCTGTAGTATCTGTAGTAAGTGTAGTAGTTGTAGTAGCTGTAGTATCTGTAGTACCTGTAGTAGGTGTAGTAGCTATAGTACCTGTAGTAGGTGTAGTATCTGTAGTACCTCTAGTAGGTGTAGTATCTGTAGCATCTGTAGTATCTGTAGTAGCTGTAGTAGCTGTAGTAGTCACTACTGTGACTGAACAGTAACCGTAGTAGATTGTGTATGTGTAGTGTCTGTAGTAAGTGTATAGTAGCTGTAGTATCTGTAGTAAGTGTAGTAGCTGTAGTATCTGTAGTACCTGTAGTAGGTGTAGAAGCTATAGTACTTGTACCTAGGTGTAGTATCTGTAGAACCTCTAGTAGATGTAGTACCTGTAGCATCTGTAGTATCTGTAGTAGCTGTAGTAGCCTTAGTAGCTGTAGTAGGTGTAGTATCTATAGTACCTGTAGTAGGTGTAGTATCTGTAGTATCTGTAGTAGGTGTAGTCGCTGTAGTACCTGTAGTAGGTGTAGTATCTATAGTACCTGTAGTAGCTGGAGTATCTGTAGTATCTGTAGTAGGTGTAGTCGCTGTAGTAGCTGTAGTAGGTGTAGTATCTGTAGTATCTGTAGTAAGTGTAGTATCTGTAGTAGCTGTAGTAGTCTTAGTAGCTGTAGTAGCTGTAGTAGCTGTAGTATCTGTAGTATCTGTAGTAGGTGTAGTATCTGTAGAATCTGTAGTAAGTGTAGTATCTGTAGCAGGTGCAATACCTGTAGTAGGTGTAAGGAGAGGGATGATAAGAAGGGCAGTGTATGCCACAATAGGAATACTGCCCTCCCCTCCCCTCCCCTCCTTTTAATAAACAATCACTTAGTCGGAAAGTCGAAGTTAGCATGAAAACGTTAGCAGCTTTTTGCTAAGCTTTTGGCCATATTGAGATCTCTCTAATAATAATCCAGTGCTTTACTTCTCCTATGAAAACAATTTTTAAGCATTTTACGGGGAAAGTTAAGGAATTCTCAAGTTGCTTTACATCTAAGATCGGATCTCTAAAATCGCCGACTTCTGTACATTTTGAATCATCGCAACCTGCAGTCTCCGCGTTATTTTCACACACCATGAGCACGCTGTCACTCATCGTATCCCTGAGCAACGGACTTCCACTGACTACACGCACGCGCGAGATTTGAAGGGGTTCTATAAACACCATTACGATGTTGTCATCTTTTTTGGGCGTCTTCACCCAGGCAAATCCGTTCTTGTCATACAAAGCTTTCTCCATTTCGTGACCCACTGGAAAACTACAAGTTGTCTGAAATTCTATTTCAAGATTACCACCGCGAAGTTCCTTGCCAAATGCGAAGATGACTTCTTCACGCTTCTGGTTGGAGATTTTTATAGTACGTCTAAGAGCTGTGTACATGTCTATAATTAACCTTGGTAGGTGGCCATCTGGGAACATTGCGCCAAATTCGGCGACATCCGCGGCGAGATGTGCGGAATAAAGCCGTCCTAAACCGGGAAGTCCATTCATCCCAAAGTTGTGTTCATAGGAAGATAAACTTAGATTTTCGAAATTGTCAATTTGCTGTTTAATAACCGGAAAGTAGGGCCTGACAGCACGCGCTTGGCCTGTCAAAAGTAAAACATTTTTAGACATTCGAAAGCAATATTCGAAAAGAAAAATAAGTCTCTTGTTAAAATCTACTGTTTTCTTCTTAAAATTTTCCGTAAAAGACCATGGTTTCCATCCTGTGCTTTTTGCATTGACCCTTCCAAGAAACTCTTGCGTTGGGTGTATGACTTGAATCAGCTCAATGTCGAGCTCGTTCTGAAAATTCTTTTCTATGTTTTGTGAGATTCCTGCTTGTGATTCTCTATCAAGTGCTATCACTATGATGATTTCGGTTTTTTCCGATGGTGACATGTGCGTTTTCAAGGATTGAAGTGTTTGCAGCAAATTGTCATCTTCACCATCCATGCTTACAATACCAATACTCAGATAAACTGCGAATCAAGAAAAAAAACACAGTTAAGTTTGAAAATAACACTCCAAAGATCATGCTTTGAGAAGTGTGTACGTTAAAAATTAACTGTTTTGATAAAAAGAGGCTTTTTTACTTCTCTCTAATCGGAAACAAAGGCATTTCATTTGCGGAAACTTTCATAATTTCTTTTGTTTCCAGTTTTGTTGTTACCTGATTCATATTTAAAAAGGAGTTATTTATTGTAGAGTTTTAAATCGTTAAAGGGAGTTCCTTTTTTTTAAAGATTTGTAGATCGACCATTATTGACCGTCAATTTTCATAGCCTGCGTTCCAGACCAGTTTTCCACAGTATAATTAATTACGGCAAAGCCTTAATTTTCATTGTCGTAACGTGATTTTACACTACTCTATTGTCGAGGTTTTCAAGAGACCCCAATTCCCCTCTCGACCAGTTTTCGCTTGGTCTTACACAGACTACTCTGAAAGTACTAACTGAACAAACGAAACAGCATAACGTCTCGTTTTGTTTGATATGCGATGAAACGTTTAATACTTTAAACCAAGCACCTTTTTCGTTTCTTTTCCTTCCAAGAACAAGTCCTTTACTTGTGTCCACGTGATCAAGTACTCTTGCGCAATGATCCGAAATTATCTCAGAAGAACACTCCGTCACAGGGTCCCCAACATTCTTCAGATTAGCGCATGTGAGCGAAGATGCAACGTGCTTGGTATAAATGTCTATGAAACCAAAATATATAAGAGTTAAATATGCGAAAATGCCTTTCTGACTTGAATTATGTTAGGGTGAATATTGTTTTCTCTCTCGTCCAAGCTTAATATCAGAGTTTACATTTCTTTTGAACCTCTCTTCAACGGCCATGATGGGGACACAAGAACTTGATGGCTGTTGTAGAGAGGTGGCCGTTAGCAGAAGTTTGACTGCAGTGGAAAAATCTATAGAATGCGAGAAAAATGTTCTTACGATCGAGTTGACATTGTTCTATTTCCGCTAACAATTGCAGAACGTTGCAGAAATATTGATGAACAGTTTACATCGCTCGAAAAGGGAAGCTCGCAAAGCAAGAAACAAAGCGGCCCAGTTTACTTACTCTTCAGAATCGTAGCAGAATTAAACAGAATTATTCCATAAAGAACCACAGTAACGACGCGTTGTTTTCCCATTTTTGGTAAAAACTTCCTCGATGAAGATGCGATTCAAATGTGAAGCTATGAACAACAATAAGTGAAGTGAAAATTGATTATTCAGGCACCGTGGTAACCAAACTCTTTGCAGAAGAACTTTAGTTATAAACAGCGTTACACTGTCACCGTGTTGATTTTTAAAAAATATAATTTTTTGTCCCAGCTGGGCTATTATTTTGAATAAAAAGGTGCTTTTTGAAGCAAAAAAAATGATCATTGACCCGCTTGGGTGGGGTAAACTGCCTGTCCATATAATCTATCATTTTAATTTGATCACGTTTACATGATAGGTGGGGTAACCCGCCGAGAGTTACCTCACCTACCTGGGGTCCCTCACCTTCATGTAAACAGGCTCTTATAGGTGAAAAAAAATCCGGCAATGTAGGAGCTGCTCATAAGGTCTTTCGTGATTGGTGCTTTTAAACAATGGTAATTCATTGTTTTTCATCGTCTTCCGGTTTGGGTAGCAATTGGCCGCTGCTACATGATCCAAAAAAATCACACCGAAAACAAAATCGAGATTATTAAATCCACCCTTCTATATTGGCGTTAAGGTCAAAATGGCCCTTTTGCTTCTTTGTGGACCGAAACGAAGTTAGTGTCAATCAAAACAAAAAAAGAGGCCAATATTCTGTTTTCTTAACACTTCTTCTGGCCGAAGTGAGAAAAACACCATCGACATACTGATGTCAAATGCTTTGCTTTACTTATAAAACTCTACAAAATAAATAAATGTACATAGAATAGCACTTAACAAAAGGAAGCTGTCCACACACAACACCATGTTTTACTGGGAGCTGTTTTTAACCCAAACCAGCCTAATATCCTGGCCAATCAGAATAGCGCCGGCAATCAAATACTGTTCAAGTAAACCAATCGCAGCTTAAAACGACGTACACTTAGTGGCGGCAAGCGCGGAAAACACGCTTGACGTTGCTCCGATTGGTTCGAAAGAAATAAACTCGATCAGTTGTTTAACCAGTCACAGAGTGTAGCAGTACAGAAGAATAAAAACGCGGAGTTTTAGAAAGTCTACTATCCCTATTACTTTTATCTTTAACTTCACTCACGTACTATAAGTACAAATTTTACTACAGGCAAAAACTTGATACACACAGTTTTATATACAAGGTATACTTGCAAGATATACTATGTGGTGCAATGTAGTTAAAACTCACTTTCAACTCCAGACCTCCTAGAACCCGGTTCCTCGAAAGATGTTTAAGTTTAAGAAAATGTAACTGGAGCTTAGAAAATATTGTTGATCTATACAGTGTAACCTCGATATAACGAAGGGCCGATTGACTAGCAAAATATGTTCGTTCTAACGAGGCTTCGTTATATCGAGGTTCTTTTTAATATGTTTTACTATTAACGGGGTAAAACTCGTTTCTTTATACTGAGGAATTCGTTGTAAAGAACTTCGTTAAATCGAGGTTCCACTGTACTTTCAAATCCAGGCTTTTTACACAAAACGATAAGCTGAACAACATAAAGAAAGAAAAATAAAATCAATAACTTAAATCTTAACCCTGAATTAGCGTAGCCTGATTAGAGACCTTGCATTTTCTCTTTAAACATCAATCGAGTGCGTGCATGAAAGTAAAAAAAGCCGGGGACTTATTGACCGCTAGGGCAACGGGGTGCGAGTGTTCTTTTTTCTCTCGCGCACCACTAAAAACTCCTTGAAGAGAAAGAAAAAACGTCTGTGGACAGACCAAGATAAGCGCTTATTGGATTTCAGGAACCGGGTCCAGGTCTCTCACGGCCAACAAAACCTGGGTATGGGGACCACAATGAGTAATAACACGTCAGGTAAGTAAGAGTGTGCCTGTAGATTAAGAAACTTATGCGTTCCTCGTCTTGGGATTAATTTCTACTAAGCACATTAGTCAATCAGTAATGCGGTGGCTGCCTCGTTCCCAGACGTTTCTCTCGATGTGAATCTGCACGCAAAGGAAGGCGGGAAGGAGAAACGGGCTTGGCCTCTCTTCTTTCTCCTTTCCATGGTTCCCTGCGCTTCGTCACCAGTCACTTGCGATTCGCGCTCGCTCTTATTCGCAAAAAACAAAGCGCCTAACGAGGAGACAGATGCGGCGGTATTTGCACAAAAAAATTCAGATTAATAAATCTTGTGGTTTTACATGCGTTGCAACACGGAGAATGCCCGCATGCGCAGTAACGCTTGTTACCAACTTCTCTGATAACTCGTGGACACTGATAAAAGTGTGTGTGTTTACCAAACAGGAAATATCAGCAGGAAATAACTCAGTTTTCTGACACTCGCGACGAACTACTGATTAGCACCCTATACTGCTAATATTATTGACTAAACATCTGGCCCCGGTTGTTCAAACGTTGGATACGATTGTCCACCGGATAAATCACTATCCAGTGGTTAAGTATTAGGAAACCAGTTGCGTTATCCACTGAATAGCGCGGTGGAGAGCGCTATCCAACGTTTGAACTACCGGGGCTGTAATAACACCAAATGAAACTTTTCTAAAAATCACAGAAAAAAAGCAATACAAAAAACTGCTCTTAAAACCTAAATACATAATAACAGATACAGAATAACTTAAAAGGTAAAAGCATGGTTTTATAAATATTGAAGTTAAGAGCAATAATAACAGTAAATTCAAGTCGTTAAGCCACCACGACGGCATACAACGCCGAGAAAAACTACTTGAATATTCAATTCGTATATATTCACTTACATCCTACTTTGAAATTACTGATTAACACCTTTTACGTGCTCAACATGCCAATGATTGTCAACTTTTAAAAAAGAAAGGGGAATCAACCGTTGAGCCGTCACGTTTGGTATAAAACTTTAAATATGAATTTTAAACGCACACGCAAAGGAATGTGTTGCTTCTCGCTGCTGTCGGCGTCGCAGTTGCTAAAACTCCTTGATGGTTATGACACTTCCTTAAAATATGGACACCAACAGGGATGGACCACAGTGTTACCAAGGTACAAATCTCTGTCCCCGTAACTTCGTGGGGCGCAAGACACGCGCGTGTCTCGCGTTCCACACCCGCTTTGTTTCGCCTGAGAAACGCGAAGGGAAGCGCCTGTTCTGCAGCCAGGCTATTATAAATAAACAAATATTCCAGCAGAACTGGTCTTTAAAAGGAGCTCCCGACGTTTTGTGTCATCTGAGGTTAGTTTCTTGAATCACTGAGTGAAGAACCTCCAGTCCGTGCATCTCTCGCAGTTTTTCAAGATGCCTGGAAAATTTGTATGAAACAGAACAAGATTTATTAAAATACTGATAAAGTACAATCGATTCAAGTGAAAACACTTTATCATTAAAAATAGTGTACTAAAAAGGCTAAGGACAATAAAACTCGCAACTAAACAAAAGAAATTAATGCTTAATGAGTGTCTGTATCTGATAAAGATACAGCTAAACTTTACGTCCAGTTTTTAGACCAAAATAAATCCAAATCTGAATATTAGTGCAAGAATGAGTGGATCGATCTGTATCAGAGATTTTGAAGCCCGTCGTTTAAAAACTCGAGTGGAAGCCGAGACTTTTTAAACCTGATAAAACACTCCTGCTCGCTTTTTAAACAGGACATAAATGTTCTCTTTTGTTAATGAGTTATCAATGATCTCCAATTTACCTTTCATCCGCTGTAGCAAGTTTTGCTAAACAAATGGCAGCATTCTGCTTGACCTCTTTACTTAATTTCTCGTTTGTAGCGTGTTTCAGTAGAATTTCCACCACGCCGTTGACTCCAGCCAGATGATCACTCACTTCCTCTGTTGTAAAAAGTAATCATAACTATGTTCAGTTAAATGTGATAGTATGGTTGAGTACAACTGAGCACAGCCCTCAATAGGACTGCTGGTGATAGTGACTAACGTTTTAATTGACAATCTGTGCAGAAGTTATTACCAGAGTCAAAGTCGATGACGGCAACGACCTAATTGGTCAATTGAGTGGAGTTACTACAAACAGTGCATGCTCTCATTGGCAATTATGTGGTCACATTGGTCACATGACTTTTAACAATGAAACCTGTCTTGTTCCTAGGTTTCTCAAGTGTTTGGTAAGAAAACGCGACTGCGAGCGATCAAGGAGTAACGCGCAATAGACCTTGTGAATTTTGAGCGATGGTGCAAAAGACCCTGGCCAAAATCGCTCCAGTCACTCTCGATTACGAATCCCCTACAACGCGCCTGGGTACGAGGCAGCAATATAACTGTTTCCCGCCAAAAGTCTCTTAGCGGGCAGCACTGCCAAAACTATGACGTCAGAAGGTAAGAGTGCCCTGCTGTGCCCCAACTCAACTGTGAGTCTCGGAAACAAAAATGAACTGCTTCCGTCATGGTGACTTATTCATTTATTTCACTTACTCATGTCTACACAGTGACTAAGGCACAAAGCTGTATTTCCGACGATGACTTCGTCCTCATGGTGGAGTAACTGAACTAAAAAATCCAGAGCTGTGAAAAGAGCCAAAGGAGACACATGAGTGATGCTTATACGATGACAATATCCCTTGCAGAATACAAGGATTACCAGGTGTACTCACATTTCTCACTCATGATTCCATCTCTTGCATCTTTTCTCTCCATAGTACAAAGTGCAAGAATCTTAATGGAATATTTTTTCACAGTTTCTCGAGTGCTTGCTCCCCATCCTACTTGGAAGTGACTGCTTAGAATAACTAGCTGTGGAATGATATAAATACGCACATGGTCACTTTGGAGGTATGTAGCTAAGAAGTTCAGCAGCAACGACAGTTCAGCAGCCATCCATTTACCCCTTGACAACCCTTTGTCTCATTCGGCAGCCCCTAGAGCAACATCACAAGTTTATCGCAAGGGTACAAATCAAATCAGGACAACGACATCTTGTGCCACAACAAGCTTATTTCTACATCTACAATTCAGCTTCTGCATTTCCCTGAAATGTATTGAAAACTTACCTTGAGGATTCTTATGACATGGATATGAATTTTCTGATCACAAGCTGAATTTAAAGCTTCCGTTGAATGAGCCAGCAAATGTCTCAGAGTTGCAAGGCTGCGCTGAAACATTTATAAAAAGAGATAAGTTACCAAAATTGTTTGTACATATTAAACCATCCTTCAAAAAGAGACATAATCTTCTATAAAGAACTTGCAGAAGTTAACGGAAAGACATCAACTTTAAAATGCCTATCACGCTGGCAAAACCTTGAAAATTTTACTAATTTTTCTTCATTACAAACACTGCAAAGAAGATTTGCTAGTTACCTTTCATTTGAATAATAACATGCCAGGATTTTATCCAGAGACTAGACAACTAGAACCAACTTTACTGCATAATATGCAGGCCAGCAAAACAATTACTGAACTTGTGCAACAGGACTGGAGACGGAAGACGACATACATGACAATAATATTATGTTTGAAGAAAAATTCTGCCAAACTTCACCTTCCTTTAAACAGATCTTTTTGTTAAAGACCAGAGCACAGTAATGTTAACTGAAAATCGTGACGAAACATGCAATATCACATTTGTCACCCCTCTCCTTTCTGCCGTTCTGTTGCCTAAGCCCACTATTGGTCAGCATGGCTTGGTATAATAAAACATATTTTACATACATCACAAATTTCATCATATCCAGTGTTGAGCATCTCAATAAGCGATGGAATCAACTTAGTTGCTACATCCTAAAATCAATCAAAAATAAAACAAAAAGTCTGTTTTAAAGCTAGACAAAAATAATTTTACTTTGTCATGCAAGTGCATGTCAGTCCGTTTATTAATTTTCAAATGCATGAAATATAATGCATAAAACATGATTTCCTGAACAACCACTCAAGCACTATGAGAAATTCTTGGGTAACTTAATACTAACCTTTTGATATTGGTTCGGTTGTGTAGAAATGTTTGCCAGCAGAGCTAGTAGGGAAAATACCGAGCACCTCACTTTTTGATCCTTTATTCCACGAATATGGGAATCCTTAAAAAAAAAAAGAAAAGAAAAGAAAGCAGACTTGAAATGTAACGTCTGGAGCTGCATAAGCAAATTCTTCAAGCATTTGTGTTCATATGTGCAGGGTTGTGATTGTTGCTGGCTTTCTTCCTTGTATGGAAAAGGTCTGCTCCTAGTACTTCAGTTATTTCCTCTTTTAAAAACTAACATTTTCAAATCCCAGTTCAAACTTGAAAAGACAAAAGCTTCTTGATTGATGAGTTTTGTGGTTAAAAGATGTTAAATTCATATTTTTCATTTTTACATCACACATACAAGTAAACAAGATTTCTTAAAATACTGATCACGGACAAAAATACTGCCTCAAGGGACCATCCAAGGCCCAAAAAACTGGCTGGAAGGGGGAGGGGGGAGGGGATGAGGGAGAAGGGTAAGTAATCAAATGGGAAATGGAAATTTGTTCAAATAATGCACATCAAGATTCCACCATAGAAGAATGAGAGTAACAACGAAAAAATCTACCAACCAGGAATTTGACACTAGTTTGCCACCACTGTTGTTCTTCAGCAATCTTGTTTCTAATGTAGGTGTCTCTTGCCATATTGGCTAATGCCGACAGACCAGACGAAACTAAGGACCAGTTGTCTGTTGGTTCATGGGAAGCTTTTGAGCTTCCTTCACAAAGCTTTAACTACAGAAAAAGGAGAAAGAAATTTTTAAAGTTGTTACTGATACCACGACTAAATGTCTGCTTAGGAGAGGTGTCTGCTAAAGGTGATGTTACACGGGATGATTTGCAACGACGATTGTTAGCTCAACTCTGCATTGCAATGTTGGAACCACGTTGCAACTATTCGAAACAGCGTTGCAACAATGTTGTAATGCTCACAGTGTTGCGCCAAAAATCATTGTTGTGAATCGTCTCTTGTAATATCACCTTATGAATGCAAAACATCCAGTGTTTGTAAGTGGCTGGGACCATGACCAGTGTGCACTTTCACCAGCCCCAGTTGTTTTAAAATAAAGTAGCATTACCTGTAGATCTTAACATGTCTAACAGAATATATAAGTGCACTATGCAAGTCTTCCTTACCACAAACTTATGAGAAATGCTCAGGAAGTCTTTGTCAACTAAGTCCCTGATTCTTTCACAAAATCTGAAAAAAAGATGTTAAGTTGGCACAATCTGCATGTAATTTGGTTCATAACAGAAAAAAACCCTTAACCAGTGATATTACATAACAGTGCTTTAAAAAGGATATTTGGTGTATGCAATGAAAACGACAATACTTACCCTTGTTCTAGAGCTAAATTATTAATGGTCGACATTGCTACAACTGCAGTATTGGTTCCTCTTTGTACAAGTAAAAACAGGGCTTCTGTTACCCTATAAAATCAAATTAAAAGCTACTAACTGTTACGGCCTAGAAGTAAGCTTAAACTTTAATACCACAATATTAGTTTTGACATGTCAGAAGAAAAAAGTCTGTAAGACCCTAAACACTCAACAATAAGATCAACTCAGACAATATTCATGCTGATTAACAAATGCAGGAATTATAATAGCAGCAATAACCCTCACCATTTAATATCTCTACATTTTGTTAGACCTAGTCTTCCCTTTTCTGTTTGTGAGAGCTGATGAAGGAATGATGTTACAGCTGTTCTTATCACTGTAGAGGTGGGATCTCTCAGAAGGCGATTGAAACAGGAAGAGTGGTCTTTTTTCAGAAATTCTTCAACATTATAATCTACAATGAAACAAAAAATAACAGTTCTTTTAACACTCACAATTTCATGATATTTTGTGACTGACTAATTTCAGTAGAAAATGATTAACTGGACAAATATGTATGAGTGATCAAAAGACTTGTTATGGGGCCTAGCATGGCTAGTGTCACTAACATTTTAAGTTGCCACCTGTATGTATTAGTAGGTAGGGAACTGAACAACTGGTAGGTTCTCTTGGTCATATTTTCCTTTTGTTTCCTGTGAAGGAACCAGCCGCGAGGACTATGCTCATGCTCACCAAGAGAAAAACCATGGCCCCTGGCCCTTAACAGCAGACATGGAACATATATGTCATGGTATTTTCAAAGTTTTTTTGTTTATTTTTGAAAATACAAATTAGCAATGCAACAGACTGTCTTTTAATTTAGAAAATCATAACAATTTTACTGATTCTGGCCATCATGAATCACAGTTTGGACCAACTGAGATAAACTTGAAAAAAAGAAAAGAAAATGGGAACATGGCTTTCAGATGCAACAAAAGAATTACCATTGTCAGTGCAGGCTTGCATCAGAATCCGTACAACATCACAAACAAAGTCAATATCTTCCAACATGATACATACATCAGTCCCTTCCCAATATCTACAAATGACAGGGGATACTGTATTCAGATTCTGATAACACGCAGTTCTAACGATAACAATATTATACAATACAATATTATTGTTTTTCACATGAAAATCACAGATTGTAATGAGGAAATAGTGGTATACCAAAACTCTCAAAAAATTGCCCCCAGAAAACAAGGTTTCCCTAACATATCCGTTACAGGTCAAAAATTACATACAGGTTAAAATTTTTCAACCCGCGTTAATTCTCAATTTCCTCTGTCTCCTAGCCCTAATTCGGGAAAAATTAGGGCTAAGGGATACAGGAAATGGAGAATCAACCTAGAAAAAAGTTTAACCTGAATTTAATTTTGAGCTGTAAAATATCCAACAATAAAGGGCATACCAAATGCTCCTGAAATTAAAGTTATTTCAAATTAAATGTACCATATTCCCAATAAAACAAACAAAAAACAAAGCAATATTTTCATGTAAATTTACTAAGTCTGTAAAATGAACAAAAAGGGGTAAATGCTCTTAAGAAGCAAATAATACTATAAATTTGTCTCAAACAATTTTAATCCAAGTTCAATTTCACTATTACAAAAAAGGTCTACCTGTACGATAACAAAAAAAGATAGTTGCTACACAGTTAATGTAATTTGCAGGATTAATACTTACTTTCTAAAAATCTTATTGAACTCGGTAATCTGAAAACCCCCATAACATCGAAACAAGGTTTTGTTTGCATCTACAATGGAATAATAAAGTTTGAATAAGAACAGAAAAAGCTGAAAAGAGGGTTGTAACATAATATTAACCCCACCAATAAACCTTTCAGCTTGTTCCTTACATTGTTAAAGGTGGTGCTAACATCTTAACCTGTGGATGAAATGCTAACATGTGACCACTGACTTGAAAGCTACTGAGCAGTTCTTTCCACTGGCACAATTTATTTAACTGTAGAAGGTATTTGAAACTTTCAAATCTGTGGATGAAATCATCAAGTCTAACCATTCAAATGAAAGGTACTGCAGTTAAGTATTTTCCTGTGTTACTGTTTATCATGTTTTACAAGGAGGTTCTTTCCAAGTGTTAAATTAATTTAAAGGATAAAATTCTTATGTGTGAGACCTATTCAAATATCAACATATTTTACACAGATTAGTCATGTCCCAAATATTACCATACAAATTACACCTACTATTATCAAGAACTCTGACCAATCTCCTTGTAGCCTCAGAGCACTGGGAAGTAACAAGACTGGCTTTCTGCAGTCTGTTGATAGAGTCTCGTATTAAATCTCCATTCCCTTGACCTGCTACATCAACAGCCTAAAAATTATTGATAAAAATGATATTCCACGCTTAGTAACAAAATGTGAGTTAATGGCAAAGCAATGCTCTTGCCATTAAGCTATAGTGAGACTTAGAAAAAATACTGTGGGCCATTTAACTCAGTTTACCAATTATAACAAGCAATTTTTATAGAGCTAGCCTAAGCTGTTCAGAAGTTGGATAGCGCTATTCAATGGATATATCTCTATTCAGCAGATAAGTATTAACCGATAGTGTAATAATTATTATTTAATTATCACAGAACAAGGTCCTGGTGTACGTAAATTTTGCCTTACTTTCCACCTAAAAAATGTGTGTAATTATGAAAAAAGAAATGAAGAAACTAACATCCTTAATGTCACCAATCACAAAACAGATTGTGGACATTTTACCTTATGGGCATTTTAGCAAAAATTAGAAGTAGACAAGTGCAATTCTGTACAATGAATCTCAGCTTGAATAATATAATTATAGCCATTTTGAACTTCAATTGACCACAAAATGCTAATACACCCTGACATGCCTTGTAATGTTTTATATTTTGGACATGTAAGCCAAAACATCCAATAAAAGTCTACCTACCTCCTTTTCATCTTGAACTCTCTGTTTTAATGACTCCGCCTCTGCAATATACGCTTTAAAGAAAATGAAACACTCAGAGAGACAGTAGTTATGGTATTCAGGTAACAAACTGGGCTTTTTATTTATCACTCTAATTCTACAAATGACAAGAATGTCTGCTAAAAAGTTCACATTTGCACAAAACAAATACATGTGCCTTAAAATTTTTTTCACGGTGTCCAAATTAGCTTTAAAGCTTACTGCATTTCCACAACATAACTATTACTAACAAATAGCATCCACATTCAAAAGTAAGTGGACACCTCTTTAGTTGAATCAGGAAATAAGCACCCCTCCCCTCTCTCAACACACCTTTCTGTTACACTTGAATTCGGTCTATAAAAAACAAAGCTGTACAAAGGAGAAAACAACCTGGTTGTACTCAAATACAACTAAACTTCATCAGAAGGATGCTTAGGTGTAGCCATGAAATGCCTACGTAACAAAGACCAACACTGACACTAGCCTTGTCAAAATACCAGTATTCCCTCTTCCCCATTTTTTAGAATACAAGAACACCTACAATACTAGGGTACCTTTAAGAACCTTTTCTTGCTTTGGTGCAACTTGAATAGCACTCTTCAACACTGTAACTGCCTGCAGAGAAACAACCACAGAACCTCATTCACTGATTCAGTAGTTTCCAGAGAGCGGGT
Organism: Porites evermanni; assembly: GCA_942486025.1. Lineage (NCBI taxonomy): Eukaryota > Metazoa > Cnidaria > Anthozoa > Scleractinia > Poritidae > Porites > Porites evermanni. Next base: position 34,283 of record CALNXI010002757.1, on the reverse strand, counting down.
CACTCTTGCAGAAAAATTTGTCGATTTTGGTACCACAAAAGGTGTTTAGTTTGGAATGTTATTTTTTGTCCATGCCTAGGGCAGTGCACAAGAAATAGTACAAAAAACTGCTATAATGTGAAGGTGGTTTATTGTTATGTATACTGATCATTCATGACAGTGCTTACAGGTTCATCATTTATTTGCATTCAAATTCACTAATGTTAAAATGGTCTCTTTTAGGGATCGAAAATTAAGTTAAGCCATGCCAAAATTGTATATTCATGGAAACTATGAAAACTTTCATAGCAAGAAATGGCAATCCTATTTTGGGCATGGTATAAAGAAAGTGAAAAAAGTATATAAAGGCAACCATACCTCATCAAATTTTCCTTGCGCTTGCAATGCTCTTGCCTTATGAACAAAAGCCTTTACGCATTTTTCATCAATCTAATAGGTGTAAATAAAACTGTAATATCAGATTCACATCAAGTTTAAATAAGAGAATTACTTGACTTTAAAGTGACTAATACTAAGTTAACAATGTGACAGATAAGAATATTTCTTAACAAGTAAGAGCACTTGCCTTTAAAGCAAGATTGCAATCTTCTATAGCCGAGTCAAAGTCTTCAAGTTTGATGTATGCCTAAGGCGTTAAAAAAATGCACTTTATTTGAGTGTCAATGTATTTAGCACAAAAGTACTAATTGGGGACACTATTTTTGCTTCCCCTTGTGGAGACAGGACAGCCGGAGTACCTTCATTTCTCAGTTATTTTAAGACTTTGAGTATTGTTCCGGCCCCGAGTTCACGACCTACCGCTCTGCAGTCAAGCACTCTACTGACTGAGCTAATCCTGCCACAGTATAAGTAATAAAAAAGATTAACAGTAGCCAAGACTTGTATGTAAGTTAATACTCGTGTAAACAGTACATGTATATACATCCATTAAAAAAGTGTTCAATTTCTCTCATGAAAGTTAGGCACACAAAGAAAATGGAACTGCAGTCTGATACTAAAGAACATATTTCTGTATGAACTTTTTTAGCTTTTTCTGCACATACTTGGTTTCTACCCTCTCCTCAAAAACTAACATGTCCAAATTCCAGTTCAATCTGGAAAAATGACTTCCTTTAGTCAGGAACACTAAGAGGCCTCCCAGCTACGAGTGTTACCCTAGCTAAATAAAGTTTCAGTAAAGTTTTTTCTTTTTTCTTTTAACTTTTTACATGTGTACAAGTATGGTAAATGACTGCATTAACAAGCAATAATACATTGTTCTGATCGTTGGAATTTTTGGAATGATAAAATTACCTGTGCCCTGTTAGTATAAAGAACAGGATTTGAACTGAATTTATTGATTGCCATGGTGTAATTGCTGATGGCTTCTGTAAATTTTCCCTCCTTGAATGCTTCATTTCCCTTTGCCTTTAATTTTTCAGCTTCAGATTCATTTCTCTTTCTGATCTTCGCCCTTTCTTTGGCATCTTCTTCAACTGCTTTCATAAACTGCTCTGTTTTAATATATCAAAACAAAAAAGCTCTTTTATTCCAACTCAGACTTCAACAGTTGATAGCCAACCTAGGTGATTCATTGACATCAAAACAAAAAAACTTATGTCACCTTGGTATTACAGAAACATGTCTATTTCTAACGTTCAAGTCCTTGGATAAAATTTTTAAGTGAGACCATTTCAAATGAAACCTCTTCAGCATTAATTTCCTGTGGTTCAGTTCAATTAGTCTGTGGACAAAGTCCTAAAGCATGACCATTCAACTCTGGCCATTTCACAAAGTAAACAAATTGCCAGCAAAATTATGATACCACTTACTACAGTCTTATGAAAGTTCCTTGCAGAAGCAGAAAACATAAAACTAAAAAAAATTACATCTTACCAGCACAAACTTCACCTGCATCCCGCTAATGTTCATTATGAAAAGAAAAGAAAACATCATTTTTGCAGGTATTGTGTGACGGAAAGTGATAGATATGGCTTTAATAGGGTTAATTAGATTAACGTAAAAATTGAAATGAGAAGCTAACAGTTGATCACAAATCAACTGAAGATTTTTCCAAGCACTCCTTTATTCATGGATACAGAATCTCACCATCTGATTCAAAGCAGTAGAAGGATCCAGCCTCCTTTTTTCTTTGCTCTTAGAAATAACTGTTCTGTCTGACTTGGTTTTAACTTTCCTGCATTCTTCTTCAGAATCTTCGCCATTTTCCGCTTTGTGTCGCTTTAAAAATTCATCTGCAGCTGTGAGAGCCTTATTTTGTCTTTCAAGGTCACCACACATCAGGTCTTTCATGATAGAGTCTGTAATGATAGGTATTTTTGGGTTAATTTGGAAATTTGACTCTATAAGCAATCAGGGAAGAGGGTTACATATTAGCTTGAGTATTCTTTTCAAAGTGTCCTATTCTGTTTTGATATATTTTCTTAAGAAAAGTGATCCATAGTATGGCTTAGCTATGGAAATTTTACATTTAACATTTTTTTCTTGCAAGTATGCCCTTGACAATAAATGTTTACGTCCAAAATATGGATGGGTGAAAAACTGTACATGTAGATCTAACCCAAAATGCTAACCTTAAACCTAGCAAAAAAAATATGATCACAGATACAACTTTACTTTACTATTCAATCAAGCTTATAATCAGCTTTTGAAACCACTCCAACCTCTACACGTAGCTAAAATATTACTAGACATGAACTAGTGTACACAAACTTTTAGATGGAGGTGATTATGATGCAGGTTTTCTTAGAAACTTGAGGCTATGATTCGTCTTTTGAAAAGAGCATCAAATCTACTTAGAATATAGGTTATTAATGTTCACTAATCTGCTGATAATTTAAAGATACAACGTACAAATTCTATACAAGTAACAGATTAACCTTAATAGCTTAGGCGACCCAAGCTGTTGATTTCAGTTCTTGTGAGGTTTCGAATTCAGGCCCCTAAGTAAGCGCCCTGACGTTTTCTATTTCTGCAAATGCAATCACAACCTTCAAAAAAGACTTTCCTTACCAATTTCATCGACTTTTCCGAGAAATTTTTGGAGTTCTTCCTCTTTTCCAGTCGTTTCCTCCATTTTTGAAGAAACGGGATCGTACGAATATTAATCGACTCTATGGAAGCAATCGTTAACCATTCGACACTGTCGGAAGGTTTCGTAGATCGCTCGAGGACACCGAAGGTCATTCTCTTCAGTCTTGTTTTGGTTGTCTGTTCGTAGCATTCGAAGAAACTAAAGTTACGTGTTTATGTTTGTTGAATAAGTCAAGTTCACTCTTTAACTACAAATGGCTGAGGTTGAAGAGGGGCAAGCTTTTCAACGAGACTTGCCTTGATGTCTTCGGTATTGCCACCGTGAGCAAAGTTGTTTGGACGCATTTTCTTGCAGGCACATTTTTCCAAAATGGCTATAAATGCTCATCACTGCTTTGTCCCCAGTCTGCAATCCCGTGAACTGGGAATCCTTTCGTCGAGGAATTTCACCAGAAATACTTCTGGTTCTTGCGGACTTGTAAAACGAATGACTTTACATAATAAACTGGAACACCATGACGGATGTGTGAATACTCTTCATTTCAACACGACGGGAGAGCTTCTGGCTTCTGGAAGTGATGATCTAGATATTGTTATATGGGACTGGGCGAAAGGAAAGAAAAAACTTGCCTATGAAAGTGGCCACTCGAGCAATGTTTTTCAGGTAATAAAAAGACCTCATAAAGGAAACATAATATGCAAGGGATAAGATCAATGAATACAGTCATTTAACATGAACAAGGTTATCACTCAAAAAGATGTTTGTTATTTGATTTTCTTACTATTTTTTGCAGGCAAAGTTTATGCCATATACCGGTGATAATACAATAGTGAGTTGTGCTAGAGATGGAAAGGTATCAGAAAATTAGTTTATTTATTAGTTATTTTACTTGTTTATCATGTAACCCAGTCAATCAGCTGATCAAAAGCATTGATCGTTCTTTATCTCGCATTCTCCATTGGAAGAATGTTAATTTGTTTACTGTTTGATTTATTAAACAATGTAAGCTTGGAATGAGGAAACAATAATACTTAAAACTAACGAGTATGTCTCCTCATGGGCCCAAAAAATCTATATACTGAGCATCAATCACAGTTTACCTTGCTGCTTTAAGATTCATTTGTTTATGTGTTTGATGGTACACAACATCATGAGATATTTTATTACGGGTGAGAAAGATGAAATGTTTATCATGTAGCAGAATCCTTCCTGCCTCACAAACCACCTTCAGCTTCCACCTGAAAATTACAATTAAATTTTATTATAACAATAATATTATTATTTAAGGTTCAACTTAAGCAATCTCTGACAGACCTTCCCACCTGCAGGAAGAGAAAATCTAGAGATTTTGAAAAACAGTGAACCAAAAAAGGGGAGATTCGTATAATGGGCCTTTTGTATGAGTTGATCATGTGGTCAACTTTCGGTAAACACGAAAACAGTTCGCTTTTGAAACATTTTGTTAGCTCAAGCTGAAAGAGGGCATTAAAATTAGGTAACCTGTACATTTTCAACTGTATAGAGCGTGCAAAGAAAGCAGTGTCCGATAGCCCAGGACTAGTGGATTTTGCTATCAGGCTAGTGATTTCTTTTTTTAACTTGCCCGACCAGCAAGTGATGTTTTTTTGAGGAATTCGAATAACGGAAGAACTGTGAAATCAATTTTGCTAGTGAAAAATTTTTTGCGGCTAGCTGAAATCACGTCTGGGCTAGTAACTGCTAGCTTCAGTGTGCCCGAATGGCAAGCTGTAAAAGTGATTTTCTTTGCACCCTGGTATATCTCAAAAGTAGCGATTTCAACAGCCTCCTAAAATTAGAAGGTTTTGTATGAGATAAACAACTCTTGCCACCCAGTCATGCTTGAATGGTTTTCCATACAAATCCTTGTAAATTCTGAAATTTTTAAACTGTCGTTAAATCTTTTCCTTACGCATTTAATGGGTAAAATTGCCTGTTATGAATTAAAAGAAGATTTGAGCCCCATAATGCTTATGGAAATATTTCGCGACAGTTTGAAAATTTCAAAATTTTCAATGATGTGTATGGAAAACCTGGCAGTTGGTTTCAGATACGAGAGATAACATATGTAAATGAAGGATGAATGAACATTTTAGTTATTATAAGGGCTTTGTTCTACACTTAACCAACTACTTCTAAGATTTTAAGGTGTGACACGGTGTTTAACCCTTTAAACCTCAGTATCCACATACAAATTCTCCAAACTGGTCTCTATTCATTTCCTTAAAGTATAAGTTGAGAGAACTTGATAAAAGATCAAGAAATTTTACCTCTGGTGATCATTTTATTAATTCTCATAACTGTATCTCTTGACAGTGTGTGGTTATCATTAGGAGAAAATTGATGTTGATCACTATTGGGACTGAAAGGGTTAAATAGATTACCCTACTGTGTATGTTACAGGTCAAATTTGATCTCAGGTTAATTTTGATTTAACCTAGGTTAATTCATTCTCAGTTTCCTTTGTCCTCTAGCCATAGCAGACACGGGAAATCAAGAATATCAACCAAGGTTAAAAATTTTTAATCTGAGAAAAACTTGACCTGTAACATATACAACATTGTCTATTCTCCTTAAAACATTTTTAAAATATTATCAAAGCTTGTTCTATACGTCTACGTTCAAGTGAATTCATAGCCACGATCTTAAGAAGGGACTCATAATCAGAATTTTTCGCCATGTTCATTATTGCTCATAAATCATAATGAATAGCATCTTCCAATAATTTATTTTTGAGTGTCTTGGTTTGTTATACGATAAGTAACAAATTGCAATATTCAAAATGCGACAATCCGAAGCCCTTGTAAAGGGTCAATAAAGTATCTGCTGGAATTAAGTACTTAAGGTGTTGATGTTGGAGTAAGTTAGAGTATGTTTTCTTTATATTAGCAGTATGTTAATTTATATGTTGTTTGAAAGATGATTTATTGTCCAGGTTATTATAGAGATTGAAATTTGCCCATTTTCAACATCAGTCACCTTTTTTAAAGGTTAGAGTTGGTTTTCTCCATCCCTCATCAAGTGAAGGTTGTAAAAACACAAGATGTCTAGCTCAACATAAAGGTGCTGCCCATAAGGTGAGTTCTGGTCAATATGCACTGATAAATACATCACACAGACGTTGTTTTAAAGGCCTTTGTTTTTAAGGGGGTGCTTCACACGCAATTAAAAAAATTCTATTTATTATTATTATTTTTGAATGCAGCTATGTATCGAGCCAGGTTCACATTGTGAATTTCTGACATGTGGAGAAGATGGTGTGGTTTTTCATGCTGATCTGAGGGAGGAAAAAGCACGGAAGTAAGATCAAATAATTTATATTAATTATGGTTTTATATGCTCCCAAATTTCTTTGAGTCCTTTTTTTGCAAGAAATATAAAGCCATGGCATGATTAAGCCATATAATTTTTGAGCAATAACCATGACCTGTAAATTTCATTGAAAGATAGACTTTTATAATTTTATATACCAGATGAGGCTTACATGTTATATGCTTGTCTTAATGAAGTTTTGGCATTTATTTTTTCAGTCATAGACTGTTGTGTTTAGGCAGTAAATATGTGCTACCTTGGAGTAAACCATACTACATGCAGCACTCTGCTATGTCTCTCACTCATGTAAATCACTCTCTGATCATAAAAGGTAGTTTACCTATTTTGACCTTTTGCCTCATAGGCTTTTTTGCTGTCGAGTTGAGGAACACAGAAGAGTACCGCTGTATACAATCTTTATCAATCCTCTAAATATCTATGAGTTTGCAGTAGGTGGAAGAGACCAGTTTGCAAGGTGATGAAATATTACCTAAGTTTTAATCTTTCTCGGCAATAATATTGTACTGTATTTTCTTAATTTTTTTTCTGCGGCTAAAACTTCATGAGGGTTAAATCTACAGCACATACATCTAAGGAGGAAATGCATTATTCACCATAGTATTGTACTGTGTGACTCCTCCATGGCAACAAGAGCAATCCATTATTATAAAGCTAAAGGGAATCATGAATAAAAATATATTGACAAGTTATATTCCTCTGCTGTTGAAGGAACTTGTCAGTTACTCTTAGTTCAATTCTGAAGAAGTTATGCATATACGGGTAAATGAATTTGTAGGCACAAATTAATTTTCCAATATTTTTTCTTTAAAAACTGTTTACAGAATATATGACAGAAGAAAACTCCCAGAGGTATGAGAATATTTTTTACACTTGGTTTATCCACTAATAATAAATTTTTATCAATGCTCGATATAAATGTGAAATTCCCTCTTTGTTTCATAGGCAAATATGGAACAATTCTGAAAGAGAATCTTCATTAAAATGATCATACAGTTGAGCCCTGTTTTATGGGTACCCACTTCAATATGGACACCTCGTTATTATGGGCAGTTGCCTTTGTCCCTGGGGAAAGCCCTTTCATTTTCTCTAAATTTAACTCACTTAATATGGACACCCATTAATGCCATCAACAGACACTTGTTTCTTGCCCAATCAACAGGATCTCATAGAAAGTCAACATCAGAAATGCGGACACCTGTCAACTGTTTGCTGAAATAGACCTTTCATTTTTTAAAGTAAACAAAAAACCTTTAGTTGACAGCATCTCAATGTTGCCAGCGCAACACTAAGCCAGATAAGATGATTTTTAGATGTCAATTTCAAACTATTTTGGCATCAAATGAGTTATGCACAGTTTTGATTAAGTAATGATAGATGAGTGATTTTTTAGTTTTTCATGGATTTAGTCCACCAAATGATGGCTTTGTGAAGGTTAGAGGTATTTAATTTGACAATGGTTATGTCCTCTTTGATTTCTTTAGATTTTTTGTTCTAATTAAAGGTGATTTTTGGCTTTAATCACGTGACCCACTTAACCCTTTAAGCCCCAATATCCACATACAAATTCTCCAAACTGATCTCTATACATTTCCATAAAGAATGTGTTGAGAGAATTTGACAAAAGATCAAGAGATGTTCTCATTGTTGATCATTTTTTTAATTCTCATAACCTAGTCTCTTGACAAATTATAGATATCGTTAGGAGAAAATTGATGTTGGTCACCATTGGCACTTCAAGGGTTAATACAGACACTTTCTTATCTATGGCCCCTTCACAGTCCATATTAATGGGATTTGTCTCTAGTTTATCGTGAGTCACTTTGGCTCTTATTTTTGTACCCCTCCAATTTTAACTCTATTTCAGTCTTTTATTGTCAGATTAGATTGTCAGGGAAATATAAGGCAGTTCTAACATGTAAGGTTCTTAGGCTTTTTTAAGTATTTAAATCGTTTACACTGAATGCATCAATGTCATTTGTGACAGGACAATAAGGCTGATGTTTCACCAGTGAAAAAGTACTGTCCTCATCACTTGGTATGTGCTTTATAAAAGAAATAATTTTGTCTCTTTCTGTTTCAGTGTGCATTTCACTGTTGCTTGTTGTCCATATTTTTTGTGCTGTTAGCCCAGTTTAACTTATTCTATTAACCACCTGTTTGGGAAGGGAGTTGTGTCCCTCTTCCCCCTCCTCCCTCTTCCCACCCCCCAGGCACCCCCTGTCCTATGCATTTGATGGGTAATTCTCCCCTTTTTGAGGTAGTTTTCTCTTCTGGTGCACTTGTGGCTTGTGGATTTCTCCCTTTATAAATATCCTTTATTATATTTTTTCCATTTTAAACATTTTTGTTTAGATGGAGAGCAATGACATCTTTGCAAACATCACTTGCTTAGTTTATTCTTACGATGGGACAGGTAACTTAATCTTCAATAATATTCCTTATGTTACAGGTCAAATTTGATTTCAGGTTAATTTTGATTTAACCTAGGTTGATTCTCAATTTCCTTTGTCTCCTAGCCCTAACTCGTGAATAATTAGGGCTGGGAGACAAAGCAAGTTGAGAATCAACCTAGGTTAAAAAATTTTAACCTTTATTCAATTTTGACCTGTAACACCTACATTATTGTGAAAGCTGCCAACAAAGGCGCCTTTGATGAGTTTAAGCTGTTAAAATATTACTTTTAAAAGAGGTTTAAAATGTAGCTGATGTTGGAGAGATACAAATCAACAGATCACAAAATTTACAAGTACTCATTTCTTAACAGAGCTCCTGGTCAGCTATAATGATGAAAACATCTATTTGTTTGATTCATACTCAAGGTAGGTAACCTTATGTCACCTAGTAGATTCTTGTTTCTTTGATGCAAATATTAATTTAAAGCACTCAAACTTTGGGGAGAAATATTGTTAAATGTCAATGTGATATACCATTAGAGATCACACATGCATTCCTATGTATCATTAAATATTTTTTTCTTCAATTGATTAAGCTTAAGTATAGTTAACACTCTTTTTATAAATGCCTCAGACTTTGAATATACTCACTCATTATTTTACAAACAGTCTCAGAAGATACATGTTTCAAAGATGCCAGACTCCTCAAATATGATATCTGCCTTGGTTTATCCTCTATACATCTTCACCCTGGGTCAGGTGTCAGGTGTATTCGGTCAGTACAAAATGCAGACTGCAGACTCTTGCAGACCATTGTTTTCACCATGGAAATGAGAACAAGACAACAATAGTCCCATTGCTTTCTAACCCTGAAAACAATGGTCTGCAGTCAGTCTGCAGTCTGCATTTTGTACTGTCGAGTCTCATATTTAATGATGACTAGGACAGAGTTCTGTCATCCATCAGGTCTTGAAATCTATCTAAAAAGACAGATGTTTCTTTTGACTTTTCTCTTTACTAGCTCGGAAGCAGAGTTCATTAAAACTTACAAAGGTCACAGGAACAATGCCACAGGTATACCTTTGTGAGTCATTTTTACCTGTAAAACTGTTCTTTGTAAACTGTAAAACCCAGAAAATTCCCCCATAGACCATAGTTCTCCTGAAAAGTGATTTCTTATCGCACAGGCTACTCCCCTCCCCTCTCCCAGAAAGTTTTTTACCAAAATCTTTCCGCCAAGAAAAATGCCACAGTTTGGCCAAATTTTTTATCCCTAAATCCTTGTCACTAAAAGAAACAATCGATTTATAGGGTTATATGGGTTTAAACTAGCATGCTGGCAATATTTATCTTCTAACTAGAGAGGTAAATAATTGGATTATTAGGTGTTCAAGTTTTTTTGTAATAAGCTGTTGTCATTTCCAGTCAAGGGCGTCAACTTTTATGGTCCTCAAAGTGAGTTTATAGTCAGTGGAAGTGACTGTGGCCATATCTTCCTTTGGGACAAACAGACTCAAGACGTTGTACAGTTTCTTGAAGGAGACTCCACAGGGGTGGTGAGTATCCTACCATGAAGCTGGGGATAAACATCAGGTTACACTGCAAAAAAGTTGTTCACCCTCTAAATGTCTCCATGTGTTCAAGATTGAATTAGAATTTAGAAATGTTGGTCTTTAAGGAGGGGGTAAAAACCAGAGTACCCAGACAAAAACCTCACAGTAGGAAAGGGGGGTGGGGTGAGGCATTGACGCTGGGATTTAAACTTGTGCCACTTTGGTGGGAGGCGAGTGCTGTTGCCTCTCCACTGTAATACCCTTGCACCCTATATACAGTGATAGATCACATTAACAGCAATTGTCAGATTCAGTTTAACAATATCACTCAAAAGAAAAGTGAAGAATGATCATCGCAGTAAATTTTCTCCCTCACGGGAGATATGAACTCAATAAATTGACCTCGCTCCCAATGTGTGGCTTCATAGCTCAGTTGGTAGAGCAACGCACCGGTAACGCGGAGGTCACGGGTTCGAATCCCGTTGAAGCCCTGGTTTTTTTCAGGCTTCTTCTTTCCAATTGCTTAAATTGGAAAAATTACTGCGATGATCATTCTTCACTTTCATCTACAACCGCAGTTCAAAAATGAATTATTTCATATACTTCACAATATTACTCAAATTAGAAAATGGGCTGGTAAAAACTGTGCCAAGTAATATGAACCTGACATGAAACAATTTATTTTTGTGTAAAGATAATAAATAGTAAATGAAAAGTAAAGAGAAACCTTTGTCATGAGGTACAGATTGCTGTTTTGCATAAATCGAAACCTCTTGGATAAATGTAAAAAATTGTTTTTTTTCCTAGGTGAACTGCTTAGAGCCCCACCCAAATGCACCCATCCTGGCTACAAGTGGTCTTGATCATGACATCAAGCTTTGGGTTCCAACTGCAAAAGAGCCAACATCTTTAGATGGACTCAAAAATGTGAGTGCAGCAGTTTTTATCAGCACATGCAAGCCTCTTAAATGGTATTTGTATTGTACATATATTTTATGTATTTTGGTGGAGGTATAGCCTGCAAAAGCAGACTTATTTCCACTCTTCGCTTCTCTCCATCAAAACAGTTACTTTTCGCATGGAGAGAGGCCATGACGCGAAATACATCTGCATTTGTAGGCCAGTCAAGGTATGACACTGGAGGTCTAAGTCCGTCTACCTACACTACCCTGTCCAGTTACTTAAGTGCCCACTGGTCCAGGGTTAGAAAATTCATCGACAACTGGGTCTGGTAATGTTGTTGTTTTTTGGGGGTTATTATCTTGATGGCAGAGCAAATAACTGGCTGATTTCTCTCACATAACGATTTTCTCAGAGATCTCTCTTCAAATGGCTGGTTTGTCATTGCAGGTGATTAAAGAGAATGATCGCGATCGAGAAGACGAACGGCTTCGTCCTCATGACCCGATCAGTGAACACCTCCTGTGGCTTATGATGCATCACATTAGAAGAAGACAGGTATCATTATCATACCAGCTAAATCCACTTGCTCTCCCCTCCCCACTCCCTCCTCCTCTTCTCTTGAGTCTATGGATAAAATCCTAAAGTGTGACCATTCAAATGAAAGCTACTGAACAGTACTTTCCTGTGTTATTTCTTACCCATCCTCATTTGTAAGCTGTTAGAAGTAACCCACTTGTTCTTAAACTTCCCTCTAGTCAAGAGAAGACAATGGCGAGCGAGACAGTGATAGTGACGACATTACAGACGATGATGATGATGAAGATGGTGAATTGGGAAACAGAGTTCAATGTAGTCCATCTTAAATGTATGCCTAATAACATTAAACTTACCACGATACCTGGGTATCCTACACCCCTTGTAAAAGAAGTTTCTGCTGGGTGTAAGTAACAGTAACCTTATACAGAAAAGTCTTAAATAGTATTTATAAGCATTTGGGTTTAGATATTTGAAAGTATGTTTTGAAAATATATAAGTTAGTGAAATTAGGTTTTTGTTATATTCTGTTAATGAAGGTCATTAAATTTTCCACTTGCAGGCACAGACTTTGTGAGATGTTAAAATTAAATTTCACTCCTTATTCTTAAGATCAGTGGACTTTGTAAATAAGCCTTATTTTGTTTTACATGTTGTTGTGTACAGAAGACAGAAAAAAACTTTTGATAAGACTCTTGAGAAAACTTCAACGTTTGAACCACACTTTGACCTTTCTGGGTGGGAAGCGATAAAATGAAAAAAGGTTTCTGGCTATTTGGTAATCTTTAGTCATCAGCTTGATCAGTCTGTTTTGTTCTAGATGCTAAGGTTCACCCGAACTCTCTAGCCAACCTGATTATTCTAATAAACTTTTCAGAACAGTTCTCATTAGAAATATCCATGTTATTTGTGAATTTCACCAGTAACATACAACTTGCTAGTGTTGGTCCCTACCATTTTTTAGTCATTTTCTATGACTGTTTGTAAAGTGGACATAGTTGTGTGGAGACATCTCTCAAATCCCAGCACTTAGTGCTGGTCCCAGGCCCCAACATTCTCCTTCTCAGGGCGAGTTGGCTGTACAACTTTGTCGCTACAGTCTCACTCTAGTCTGCGAAGAGAGAAGCAACGACTGGAAATACGTCTGTGTTTGCAGGCTAGTCTCACTCCTGGGTAGATGCGCTTTCAGCCTGTCATGTAATGATCCTCCTAAACATTGTGGAAGAAATAATGCATGACAATGCAAAAAAAAATATCTGCGAAGGAGAGATTAATGTCTTGTATGTTGTGTTTATGTTACAGGTCAAAATTAAATAATCCTGAGACATGAATGGTATCAGTCTGCTTTACAGCTGTTCTTTGTGTTGTCATGCAATGCTTCTGTTGTGTGATGACACAAAAAACAGCTGTTTAGAAGACTAGAATGGTATTAACCTGGGACCAGGCTCCGTATTGGGAAAAAAAGGAAAAAAATCCTATTTCACCCTGTTTTTTGCCTTTTCCCCCACTGCCGAGCCTGGTCCCAGGCTAGAATGATATTGAATAAGTCAAATCTTCCAGTTAGTTTATGCATCTTAAAGTATGGTAAATAGTAAATTGGCTTTGGGATAATTTCATAAAGAATCTTCATGAACTTTTTTTTCTTAAACTTGGCAGGTTATCATGTGACTCAACTTAGGACTGACTTTGAAGAACTTTGCATAAGATTAACTGTTGAAAGTAACCATAAAATTTCTATTGTATATAGCAAAATTGTTGAGCGGAAGAATTCAGATCAAGTTTGTAGAGTAGCCTGTTAAGCACAGTTAAGGTGATTCCCTAGTTTTGCACTGCGCATCTCTCATTGCGCATAACAAGATGGCCGCCGTAAAAAAGAGCATGTGGAGTAATATTATTAAAATGAAGTTGACTGAATAGAAACGCTATTGGAATTTTTGCTTGCTGTTGTTTCTTGCCGAGGTGAGACTCAATGTGTTGGGAATGTACACAACGTAAGCAGTACGCTTGTTGCTGAGTTCGACCTCCTCTCGGAGAACCTTGATAGTGGGTGTTTAACTTGTGCTTACTCACTTTGATTTTCATTTATCCACTTTCTTTATCACATTGTGTCCTAAATGTGATATCTCGATGTAAATTCTGTAAAAAAAGATTTTTTAATACTTCCTTCCTCCTTTCACATGCATTCTATTTTGAAACTCGCCCCAGTCCTCTCTCAAAAATCGGAGAAAATGCGTTTGGTGCGCACTTTCTGCAGCTCTACCGCAAAAACGACTACGGTGACCCCCATTTTTTATTTCATGATTTTAATAAGGATAGTGCTTCCTTTCGATGAGCAAAAAATTGGCACAAATCTATGTTCAGTTTTTTGGCAACTTTACTAAATTGTACAGATTGAGCCATCACGGGTCGAAAAGCGCGCGTCCAATTTAATTCTACTTTGGAGCGTAAAGTAAAAACAAGGGCATTAAAAGGCATTTTCTGGTACGTAAGTGGATAAACAATACATTAAAGTCACATTTTGTCTGATGCCACATGCATCATCGAAAAAATCTCTCCTTTTTGTCTAGTTTTGGGCTGCCCGCGGTTTTTGTAAAAGGGTCCTAAATAGCCGTATTTGTCAGCATTGTGACGTCAAAACGAGCACGGTGACCCCCAATTTTTATTACTTTTTTATCATGTTCTTGACTTGTTACATCAGTGTACCAAGTTTTAGCTAAAATCTATGTTAGGTTCTTTTACTATGGAATCACCTTAAGATTGAAATTAAGCAATCTAAGTTATGTCAATAAAGTAAATAAATGTATAAAAATTGTACTTAACAATCTTTTAAAATGTGTGATTTGATTATCTCTCATACAAGATTTTTCTACAGTCAACTATATTTTCTTGTTCCCCTCCCCCTTGGGGGGGGGGGTACTGCCCACGCTATATGGGTATGTGCCACTGTAAAGGGTATGGTTTTCAAACAGTTAACTCTAGGATAGGGTATATAAATCAGTTCGTTTAGGTCTAGAATAGGGTATCATTTTTCAGGAAACTGATCAGTTGGTTGAAGATTTTTAGTGACCTCAGTAGTTTCTGGAAAACAGCTACTCTAAGATAGGGGGGATTTGGGGAGTTTAGTCTAGTGTAGGGTAGCAAAATTCAGCTGAACTAGCTCTGGTATAGGTTAAGGGTTCCAGGGTCCCGGCGGCACATCCCCACACAGAAATTCCTAAAGTACCCCCCCCCGTCCCCTCCCTCCTTTCTCTTCCTGTTGTCGCTACCAGTCAAACAGTTATAAGAAAAATTTGTAGTTTTTAGTAGTCTAGGTATTCCATGATGCTTATTTTGAGGGGCATTCTAAGAATAACTGAATTATAACTGAAGATTCGCAAATTACAACCCAATGGAATGGAGATGACCTGTGGGACATCTTGTGTGGCATACGTAGAGACCACGACAGCCTGCACCCCTGGGTAGTGTCCTGGGGAAGAGTTGAGATTTCAATATGGCTGCCAACACTTAGGAATGTCTTCTTCGAGCTTCACGTTTTTATTTAGTTGTAAGTTTTGACTGTGTTTTCATTTATGGCTTCTTTCATCGAACGTGACGAGCGCTGTATATTTGTGGGAAACATCGATGCTCGCGTGACAGAGGAAATCTTGTGGGAACTCTTTTTACAGGTATCTCAGTAGTTCCGGTAAACTTGCTTTTCAAACCTAGGGTACGGCCCGGGTGCAAAGAAAGTCATCTTTAAAGCTTGCCATTCGGGCAAGCTGAAGCTAGCATATACTAGCCCAAACGTCATTTCAACCAGCCCCAAAAACATGTTGATGAGCAGAATTGATTTCACTAGCTGTAATTCGAATTCCTCAAAAAAACTTCACTTGCCCGTCGGGCGAGTTAAGGACAGAATTTACTGGCCCGATAGCAAAATCCATTAGCCCAGGGCTATCGGACACTACTTTCTTTTCTCACTGGTACCTTAAACTTAAGGCTCTTCTCTACCAGTGTTATCTGTTGCTAAGTACCTTTAAAAATAATGATAACTACAAAGATATAAATCTTTCTTGAGATTTCTCTTTATCCCACGCTTATGCATAATGTGATAGAGGGTTGCAACCACAGATCACCCGAACCCAATACATGATGACTCAGTGGCATTCCACGTAGATTACAGAAGATAGTTATGCTTTTCGTTCGTGGTCGTTTTTCAAGTGGCATTTGCACAGAGAACAAATTAAAGACCTGCTAATTTCTGCAAATTTTCCTGTTTGGCTTTATTTGACCTCTGCGCTACCCCAACGATTTAAGATAGCCCAAGTTACTCAGACTTGTGGTGGCCATCGCATGTAAAGATCTCACAGGAGAAGGGCTCACATGCATTCCATGTATACTCAATGGAAATTTTATGAGGAAATAATTCACACATGAGCAGACACTGCTTGGTAACGTGTGCCAGTTCAGCTGTAAACCTGTCTATGTCACATTTAATTTGTAGATTACAGAAACAATTTGCTTTTTTCCCAAATATTTCAAACGGTGCGCCATCTGTTTTGCAGCATGTACATAGGGTCAATCCTGTCACCCCCAACTCTTTTTGTAGCCTAACCTCGGCCCTGAGAATATGTACAAAAGATGCCTAACCCAAGGTCAAGGAGTGCTTAATACTAAGCCAAAAATCCCTAAAATTCCATTTGTCTTGTTATGGAGCGTGGCAGGCGCAGAAAAAGACAGCAAAACTCCAGAATATGTGTGTGTGTACTGGTAAAACTGGTTTATCCAGTATGAAACTTGTCTGACTCATCCAAATCACAGGATGATCAACAAATCAAACTTCTTGGCAGAGTCACTTCCTCCTTCCCAAATTATCAAGGAAGGATCAAAGTGACTCTGCTAGTACCGTAACCCTGGGTGTGGTTGCAGCGCCTGACCAGTTACCGTAAAATTCCAAAAATAAGCCGCGGGGCTTATACTTTTCAAAGGCCCTTTTTGAGGGGCTTATTTTTGGAGCGGCTTATATTCAGAGGGGCTTATCTAAGGAGGGAAATTTGCGTTTCAAAATTGATTGGGCTAGCCTTATAGTTGGAAGGAAATTTACCCTTTTGGCTTTGTTTTACTTTGTATTTGAGGGCAATTTTCCAAGTACAAGCCCCTGGGGGGCTTATTTGGAGGGGCGATTTAACAGAGGGTTTTTTGCGTTACCAGTTTGAGGGGCTGATATTTGGAGGGGCTTATACATGGAGGGGCTAATTTTCGGAATTTTACGGTATCTGTTATGAGGATTTAAATCATAAAGTTGCTAAGAACCTTCATGTAGTTGTTAGGGTGTAAATGCATGTTTTATATTCTTCTAGGCTGGCCCTCTGGAAGCTGTTCACATTCCAAAAGACAAAGAAACAGGTCGACAGAAAGCCTATGGTTTTGTGAGCTTTTCAGATGAAGTCTC
Organism: Porites evermanni; assembly: GCA_942486025.1. NCBI lineage: Eukaryota > Metazoa > Cnidaria > Anthozoa > Scleractinia > Poritidae > Porites > Porites evermanni. Next base: position 17,084 of record CALNXI010002757.1, on the reverse strand, counting down.
TACGCCTTATGCAATCAGTCTCATGGATGGTATCCCATTGTATGGCAAAGCAATAAAAGTCAATCATGCATTACAGAACTCAAATTCAAATTCACCAGGTAATCAAAGCCCATCAAGTTATGGCTATAACTTCCCTGATGATGCACAGCTCAGACGACCTCTCTTTGATAATCAAAGTGGACAATTTAGCCCACAGCCTATGTCTGGGACTCCACCACCATTTTTAAGAAATGGTCTCCATGGCAACTTTCATCGTGCACATCCCTCCCCAATGGGTCCATGGGATGCTACATCACCATGGCAACAAGGACAAAATTTTCAAGGAAGGATTAGCCCACGATCAGGTCATTCACCTAGTCCTCAATTTCCCCCACTTCTGATGAACAACAGACAATCCAGACATTTGGACTTAGCCAGAAGACGGCGATGAATAGTGCAATAGTAACCTGTGAGCAAGCTCCCAGGGCACTCTCGCAGCGGGGTGGGAAAAGGAAGGAGACCTTGCAACTATGCCTCTGAAATTTGAATATCTGCATCCAAAAATGTCGATACGAAATGCTGATTGGCAGAGATGATATTAGTAATGACATTATTACCCTTGCACATGTTTGTCAATGTTTGTTTACATTTGCACTGATTGAGGAAACTCTGACAGCTCTGTCGACTGGAAGCCAGGATTATGATGTCATTACCAAAATTATCTCCGCCAAACAGCATTTCGCATTGACTTTTTCAATGCAGATATTCAAATTCTACAGACATAGTTGCAAGCTCTTCTTCCTTTGCCCGCCCTGCCGCCAGATTGCCCCGAGAGCTTGCTCGCAGGCTAATCTAACAACTGCCCATTGTAAAACTAGACAAATAGATTTGTTTATCTTTATCAAAACACAGTTCTTATAAATTTATTTTTACAACATCAATGCTGGTTTTCACTGTTATACAATCAAAAATAACAATAAAAACTGACTGTCTTAGAAACCTGCCTGAGCTACTCCACCGTTTTGTGCTTCTGTTTTATTATTATTATTATTATTATTATTATTATTTTGTGGGTGTATGGGTTTCCTGTTTAGTTTTCTACCTCTATTTTGCTTCTTCTTTTTTGAGTTTTGTGGCAAGATGACTACCGCACAGGTTGTCAAAACATCAGTCACTGTCAACAACAATACTCCTGTTAAGGACTACGTTCACCCGGATGATCAAAACTCAACCTACTTTTGAATATTTATTTAAAACAGTTAGCCCTCAGATGTTCGTCTGTCCCGCCTAGATTAGCATTTACTACCTACAGGTCAGAGTAATTACTTAAGTTGATTCTTACAATAATTAAGTTTTGTTGTTGTTGTTGTTGTTGGTTACCGGTTCGATAGATGTCACTCCCCCTGGTCACGCAAAACACTCGTGACATTCTGGGATATGTGTTCACGGGGGTAATAATTAATAATAATAATAATTAAGAATTTATTTTGCGTAGTTTTTCATGACGAGATGATCAACTGCACTTTACAACAATACATAGAATAAAAATAACTAAATGATAAATAAGAATTACATCATGTGTTGTGTATAAAATCAAAAAATTTAAGTAAGAATAAAAAGCCATACTAAAAGGTATGTCTTTAAAAGTTTTGCTAAAAAATAAATAAAAATTGCATAGTTGTGTATAGGTATTAAGACTAATAAGTAAACCTAACTAAAAATGAAAAGTCTTGCTAAAAAGATGCGTCTTTAAAATTTTTTTAAAAGTGTCAACAGATTTGGCCATTCTATTGGCAGAGGTAAATCTTTCCAGAGTTTAGGTAGCCTGCCCCTCTTTCGACGCCTTTTACGCAGGCTAGAGTTTAGGCGCCGAAGCAACGAAAGCACGCTCGCCTATTAAAGTTTTATCGCAGTCTATATCTTGAGTTTAAAGGCTTAATTTTAACAAGATCATTGATATAGAAGATATAGGACGGTGCTCAGTCATGAATGGCTTTGAAAGTTAAAAGTAAAATCTTAAAATTAATACGAAATGAGACAGGAAGCCAATGCAGCTGATGGAGCACTGAAGTAATATGGCACAATTTGCCCTGCATAACGACAAGTCTGGCGGCTGCGTTTTGAACTCTCTGCAACTTGTCAGTATGGCACTTAGGCACACTATATAATAAGTAGTCTATTCGGCTACTAACAAAAGAGTGGATAAGAGACGCAGCTGCATCTATTGAAAGGTATTTCCTGATGTGTCTAATGTTCTGGTAGTGATAGAAGGCAGCACTGCATATTTTGGTAATGTGTACGGCCATCAGAGAAGTTGATCATCGAAGCACGCACCCAAATTCCGCACAACAGACACCGCTCCTACCCTGATAGTGTTAACAGCAGCCTTTTTTAATAGATGTCGTATAGTGTAATTATGAGTAGTATTTTTACTGAAGAGACTCTTTAGATACGTATTTATTGTTATTAAATGTTATGTAGTTGTGTTTTATATTGTAACAAAAAATCTTATGAACTTTTACCGTGTTAAGATAAAGATTTGAGATCTGAAACGAATATCCGTTCAGGGAGCGCTTTCAAATGTATTTCATCTTCGTTATGGCGTTCCCCAGGAATCACGCCTAGGTCCCCGTTTGTTTAACATATATTCAAGCAAAATCTTTATTGTAAGTCGTCACTTTCCAAAAGTTCATTGTTATGCAGATGACTCCCAGCTTTATTTAGCGTTTAACCCAGGCGGTACTTTTATTTAAGATGAGGCAATTAGATCAAAGCAGTGGATAACCTCGGACAATGTTATGCTTAATGACGACAAAACCGAATTTATTGTAATAGCATAACTAGACCTGTTTTCAAGAATGCCGTGTATCTAACTTTTAAAATTAACTTTAAACGATTTAGAGATTTCACTTGTCTAAGATTGCAAGGCAGACTATTCCGGAGAGTTGCACCTCTATAGCTGAAGTCCCCTAAGACCACAGGCAGACGTCCTTTGGGGTTCGTTCGTCACTCATTCATTTCTCCCCCACGCGGGGTAGAAATGAATACGTGACAAACGAACCCCAACGGACGTCTGCTGGGAGGCTAGATCCAGATCAGGCTAGCATATGTTATGTGGGTGTCGTCTGCATACATCCTACGTTGGCAGAACGATAAACAGTTTGGCAAATCATTGATATAGATCAAGAGTAGATGAGGACCTAGGATAATTCCCTGAGGGACCCCACAGCCCAAAGAACAGACTTTGGAAAAACCCTATACGATTGATCATAGCGGAGCCCGATAGCTAAGAAAATTTGGTAATCTATCCATCTGAGAAAATTTAGTTATGGTGTCAGCGTACGACCGAACGCTGACCGTACAGACTCTGGGGAAGGGGTAAGGGAGTCAGGAGTCAGCCCGTCGGGGGAGGAGTATGTTATAGCTGAGGTGAATTTTGTATTTGAAGCACCCCGTTCGTTTCGGCGGTAAATCAAGTGGCCATCCGGACTTTTGGAAAGAACAAAACAACAACAAGTAGGAGTCTTTCTTTCCACTAAATTTTAATGTCTACATTAACTTGGATAACAGGGAAAGAGCTAGAGCGATAAATAAATAACAGCGGAGACCAATTTCGTTGGAAGAAAAACATGAGAATTATATGGCGGCGGTGATAAAATGAGAAACACTAGAGGCTACCAGGGTGTAAATGGGCTGCAGTGAAAAAACAGAGTGAAAAGGAACACAAGTTTCATCCATAGAACGTGTAACTAGGAAGTTAAAAGAAGTTTCACGTTTTAGTCGTGCAAATTGTACAAAAAAGAGTGCTGCACGTGCAAAGTTGTTTTTTTGCTAATTAGCTCCACTGTTGTTGTTTTTTACCGTTCTTCTCGTTGTCTTCACCTTGTCTTTAGTATTACTCGATTTTATATTTTCTTTGAGGAAACTATAAATATTAAAGAGAGCTTGACTTTTAGCCCTGGCTAAATCTATATGTTACACTATTCTCTCGAATAGAGACTGAGATAACAGAGATTGGCCGATAATTATTCACATCAGTTCGCTCACCTTGTTTAAACAATGAAGTCACTCTAGCGCATTTCCAGTCATCTGGAAATAAACCAGAACCTAAACAGTTGAAAATGTTACGTAAAGGAGTCAAGATCCGCACATTCCCAAATTAGTTTGGCAGAAATATTATCAAGAGCTGTTGCTTGAGGTTTTAGATAATTTATTTAGGAGAGAAAAAACATTACTACTACTAATTGGACTGAAAATGAACTTGTTGTTGCTGCTAATCGGCACAACTTGAACCATCAGTAACAAGGAATGCTTACTATATTTGTATGGAAAACCCGGAAATCCCGTGGAGAATTCAAATGGAACGGTTCAACCCAGTGGTATTACCTTTTTCCCGTTTTTACCAAAGCGACCGAAATTTTCGGTACCATTTGTTTGGATTACTAGTGCCAGGCATCATGTAGAGAGAGAGCGAAAAATTTACCGACATTTTGTAAATGGTATAACTCAATCCCGTTCCTGTTTTCGGTACCAAAAAAATACCAGTTCCATTTGACGGAAAATGTTAACCGAAATTTCCATACAAACGGTAAGCGCTCAAGGGGCATCTCATTAGCAAGTTTGGTTCCAATTGTTGAAAAGTGATCACTAAATCCATCGGAAAGCTCATGATTTTGCATAAGCATTGTCTTCAGTTTCAATTAAGGCCACTTTAACTCCTAAGAGAAACTAAAGACAATGCTTATGCAAAATTTCGGGGTGACAAGCAAAGAGCATTATGGTATGTTATGGTATTTTCTGGAGTGGTCAATTGGTTCTGAGTTGTGTTCTTCCAGATAGATAAACGTCGTGAAGACAACGGTGAAAACGGTAAGAGTCTATGCATACTTATTTTCCCTGATTTCCACTTTTTTTGACGTTAAGTTTCTAAAACTGAGTACTTAATGGGTTAATATGTGTTGGGTTGTGTTTATATTGATTTATTTATCGGTGAAATGAAAAAAAAAAAGCGAAAATGTCTGAGTTCATTCATAAGAAATAACTCGGCTAAGGCTTAATGGCGACTTCTTGTTTTCTACCTACAACACCGTCGCGTTGATGTCTCGCAAAGAAAATGTAAAATGGCCAAAACCAACCTTAGAGACATGGACAAAACCATGTAAGAATCATCAACTTAATGGACGCAAATTAATTCCCTGCTAGCAGATACATTTAAACTCCCGTCCAATCTGTTGCGTTGGCAACGGCCGCCGTTTATTAGTTGAGGGGCCTGTTACTATGTCTATAATAGCTTTTGCAAGGTATAATTTGGAAACGTTTTAAATGTAAATGCAAGCTGCCGCTAAAATCGACTCGAAAATAATGCCACAACAACTCCTTTATGTAAAAATCACTGAAATAGTCCAGGTACCAATAGTCTGCTACACAGTCGTTTTTTGTCTCATCGCGCTCCTAGGGTAGATAGATAGATAGATAGATAGTTTATTAAAACTGCATCGCAGCCAAAGGCTGAATTACGTAATTATTTACAAAAACTTTACAATACTTGAAAATTACAAATGAATCCTAGATAATAAGTCGAAAACTGATTTTTAAGATAATTGCCCACGAGCCATCCGAGCGAAGACGCTCGGATGGCGAGGCGGCAGCAGAATAGAGCCGCGCAAGACTGGGCAATAGGCAGAAAAATTCTCGATCGAGCTGAAAAAAGTGTAACCCAATGTAATGTAGATTCCCCTGAGACCAAGTGGTCAGTTGTGAACCAATCAAAAGGCAGTACCTGGCGCACGGGCTCAAGTTGAATAACAAACAAAATTTCACACACTTCCCGCCGTCGCGACTTCCTGTGTTTCTTTACCTAAATTTTTTCGTTAAACCC
>CALNXI010002757.1:0-10060 GCA_942486025.1 Porites evermanni | reverse complement strand
TAAGATACGGCGACTACGGACTACGGCTACGGATAAATATGCTACTGCGCATGATCAAAACCACGTGACTGTTCATTTTTCCCGCGTAGTCCTGCGGCTACGGTGAGTTGTTGAGCTGTTTCGCGTAGTCGGGACTACGGAGAACATTTTGCTCGTATTTTGCCGTCTCGGTAATTCAAGAATCTCGTCTTTTCGCAAAAAAGTTTTCAATTCACCTGCTTTAAGTGAGAGGGAAGCGAAATATGTAAGTTGTCTAATTTCTGCTCAGATTTACGCTTTTAATCCACTGTTGTGACTACATTTTTATCTTGCCAAGCTCATGTTTTAATAAGCTTAGCTGTTTATACTGTTTATAAGCAGAATTTAAATTGACGGCCTAGGAGAAGAGAAATCATGCAGGTAATTTACTTTCTCTTCGCACTTGAAAAGTTTCAATGTTTGTTCGAACTGATTAGTGAGTCTTTGAACTTGTGTAACCTTTATTTATGAGAGTTTTTGTATCGCGCCATTTGCTGAATGAAAATGATGTAAACATGCTTGAGACAATCGAAACTTGGCATTTCAGTACTTCAAACTACATCAGATCAGTAGTCGGAGAAGTCCATCTTCTATATCTAATAAATGAGCTATTACTATTTCTGTCTATATCTTTAATATTTGACATAAGTATTCATGGGCGAAAAAATAAAACCTGTGTAACCAAAACTTTGTTTACCGATTTCACCCGACGTAATTGCTTCCTTCAAGTATGGAAGAATTTGTTCATTGTTCTAAAGATAAGATCACATGCAAAACTGACTTGCATTTTCGTGAACTGTGATGAAAACAAGAAAATCTTTGCGTGTTGTTTCCCTCTCCGCCTCTTCTGTCGTAGTCTACTGTCTGTAGTGCAATCTTAACGTTCTATATTTCCACGACTCAACCCAGTGCTACGAACAAAGGACAACGCTCGTCCAGCCGTAGTTCGTAGTCCGTAGTCTCCGTATCTTAAACTCCCTATTATCTCATTGGCTGTGTTCCACAGACTCCAATTAGCTTTAATAGTTACATGTACTTAATAACTCTTATAATTATACTTGTTGGTTTCACAGGTAGACATCCTTGTGCCCTTACAACAATGATAGTACAGNATCCTTGCAACACGAAGGGACCAAGAAACGGTCAAATGGGAAAAAAAGGAATTTTATTCCTAAGCAAAATAAGCATGATTTGCTCGTTGGCACTCTATCGATAGGTATACCTAGTATTAAAAATTATATATAACATATACATATTGAAATATGTTAAAATATGAAGCATGAATATAAGTGGGATAAAACTACAGCCCGGACTGTTTCGACATCGCATATATAAAAGTATTACTTGTTCTGTTCGTGCAAAGCTTTGCCATATTAAAAAGGCGCTGTCGTCTTCGGTTATAGCGTGAGTTGTCATAGTCTGGTGGAAGGAGCACCTTCAATTTATGGTTTGGATCACTAGCGAGGGTTTTGCCTTTTAAGAATCAGGCCCAAGCAACTTGCAAATGCAATCAAATTTTTCCTTCGAAACACTGAAGTCGTTCTTCCTGTAAGGATGACATGGCCTGGTTATTGTACAGCCGCTTGTGATCTGGGTAGCCTGCTAGCAAGCTCTCCATGTATAGCGAGACGCGACACACGCGCGTCTCCTTTCGCGTGCTTCTCTTGCGTGACTTCTCGTGACTCCCACAAATGGAGAGCTTGTCCACGTAAGATTTTAGAAATTTTGGTTGGTACATCAAATGGAACGGACCATTTCGGTTTGGTCCTACCGGAATATTCGGGACCAGATTTGAAGGTGGTCCATTTTGACCGGTCTGGTCATTTCGGTCGGTCAGACCGAAATGTCCCTTTCCATTTGACAAAATTGTTGTTCCCAGTACCTCTCTTTTGTATCCTTCTTACAAGAACAATAACGAGCTCAAGAAACAACCAAAAACGAGAAGTCCAAAGACCCGGGTCCAAAGACTACTGAAAAGCTGATCAGAACAACGTGTACTGTTTTCTCATAACAATATTTCAGCTGGCCATACCAGCCTTCTTTACGTTTACAGATATTAGTATAGGTAATAGCATGATTAGTAGTGATATTTGGCATAAATACCACGAGTGATGTTTCAAAATTGTTAAACGTAATTTCACGAACCGTCAGGCGAGTGAAATTTGAGACAATTTTAAAATATCACGAGTGGTATTTATGCTAAATATCACGTACAAATCATGCTATTATTTGTTTATACTACTACCTGCAAAAGGTTGTAATTTTCACATGTAGGTATTTCAAATTAAGCTGAAATACCACTGCTCTAAGCCAATCAAATTGTAGAAATGTCCCATGTAGTAGTATGACTGAATATATTATAGGAATCACAGTATTATATAGGGCCCGTGGAGATGGAAAATTGTTTAAAGGCCACGCCGCCTCCCACGGATAGATCTGCTCCGCGTTGCCTTAACACGCGTCTTGGCTTTCTTCACGCCGATTTTTTGCTCATTGGTTTTAAGAGGTTTCTGCCTTATTGACGGACATTGCATATCAAACTCTCTAGCAAGCATTTCGGCAGTTTCCACATTGTGCCATTCAAGCTTGCGTCGGCCTTGCTTGATTTCAAGCCCAACTTGGTTGTAATGACGTTCCAGAACTTGCAAACATTTATTTAAATTGTTGCCAATACATGGTTTTTTATCTAGACCCCGAACTTCGAGTCCCTGTAGATCATGCTTAAGAAAGGCCAAATTAGTGCTCAGTGACACGGAAACATTGGAGCATATGTTTAACTTATTTCCCGCCGCTTTATGTAACAAGCAATAACTTGCTAGAATTTTTGGCGTTAGGATATCATCATTTCCAGGATGTCCATGGAAAGCTGTTTGAGGCTCGGACAAAAAAGTCACTACATGTTCTGGTCCAATGGTATGGCCTTTAGGAAACCGTTTGTTATATTTTGAGAGGTCATCACAGATCTCGAGATTCCAGTCGTAGCGGTCTCGCTCAAAGTACCACGCATAACTGAGTATAACGCTGACTGGAGAGATGAAGCCCTTGTAAAACTTCCTGAAGGCCTTTTCAAAGTTTCTGGTCTTAAATCTCTTCAGAATGTACTCTCTGCAATTAGTAAAGGTGTCCCGGTAGATATATACCAGAAAATAGGTCATAGAATCAACGACAAATGGCAGCCCCAAGGCCAATTCTGTAGTCCTTGCCCAGGTATGTACCCAAGACCTGAATTTGAATGTGCAGCCTGTTCCCAATACTCGTAGCTTTGTGCCATGGAAAATCGACGACTTAGTTACTGGGGTGAAAAATGCGGCGTCCGTGTCCATCCACGCAATAACGGAGTCATTCGAATACAAGTCAATAAAAAAACTGCTCCAAAGCTGCCGGTTGTAGCCTGGCGACTTAGGCGAACCTGGAAAATTCAACGTACTTCTGTATTTTGGAAGAGCTTCATAAAGAACCTCAAGGTTACGGTCAGGAAAGTATTTTTTTGTCTCACTTATTATCTTATCGCCAAATTCATGATCCTCCCTCGCTTCATCATCAAGCACCACGACTATCTTTCCATATGAAGAAGGCCAGTAGAGAACGGTTGTCCTGAATAGATCGCAAAGATAACGATGTCTATGATCTGGTAATTTGCCAGCCATTCTAACAAATAGTGTTATTGGGATGTCTGTGGTGGCTTTGGTTGTCGCCAACTCTGCAGTGCTTTGGCTACTTATGGTCTCAGTAGAGGAAGTACTGACATTTCTCACCAACTTATTTTGAGGTCGCTTATGTGAGGTCGCTTTGGTTTTAGCGAGCTTTGCTTGGAGGATGAATTTTCCCATTTTTCTCATAAACACATTTTTTGGGAAATCTTCGGTCGCTTTGGCCCACTTGAGTTCTGCTTCGCTGATGGTCGTCGTAGGAGAAGTGCCAAACACTTCCATAAACACATCTTCTGAGATATCTGTGGTTTGTTCAGTTTCTATAATTCCTAAGGAGTTCGCACTGCTACTAACATGAGATTTTTCTCGGACGAATAGTTGGAAAGTACTCTTATTGGGAACCATGTATGATACGAAGATCACCAAGACAAAAAGGGGTAAAATTGAACGGCGGATAAGGCGAATTCTACAAATATAGAACCTCCTTAGTACCATTGTTGGGTTAGCTATATCGCGGGCTCAGTTCTCTTTATGGACTCGCTGCAAGAGAGAATAGACAAGTCAATGGCTAGTAAAGTATTAATAGCTTGGAAAGTCAAACAGAAAAAATGCAACTTTTCATGCATCAAGAAGAAAAATTTCAGCATGGTAATTTATATTTGAAACTAGTTTAACGTACGATCTAGAAAGATCGAAGGGCCTCTGCTCGCAGGCGAGTAACCGAACAAACGGTCACGGAGGAGGCTCATGAATTTGGCGTTCGACACTTGCATTGCTTGTTCACATGACGTTACCAAAATTCAAACTAAAGAGTCAGCGATCTTCCTGAGTTTTTACTTTCATGAAGTGTTAAAGCAGCTAAAAACTTAAATTTTTACAAATTTTTTCTTCGAAAGGTTTTTTCGTTTTGTGATGGAGTAGTCTTGCATTCCTTACCTTTTGCGTGACGCGTCATTAGTGACCTTAAGATACACCCTCTCAACCTACGGGTAGGGGGAGGGGGGAAGGTGAACATGTTTACCTCGTAGTTTTATAAAAGCCAACCATTATTTCCCAGATGTAATAATGACGTAACCATTCTACCCGGTAGCCTACCCGTTTCTCCCGGGTAGAGGGGAATCTACCCTTATTTACGGCTACGTGTGCGGCTGATTTACCTGTACCCGTACACGGAAACAGTGTATCTTAACGCCTCTATTTACTCTGAGCATTTACGTGGCGGCCGACAGAGCTATTAATTGTCAACGAACAGCCTCGCGAAGTTGCAAGGCTACGAGGCGGCAGCCTAATGGAGCCGTGCGCGATTGTGTCTGGGGCAGAATAAATCTCGAATCGATGTAACATAGAGTAATGTAACGCAACACTTATGACGTAGTGCAGAACAGAGAATGCATCTACGAGCTGTGTGCGTGCCTGTGAGTCCCGTGTTCATCCCGCCCTATTTGCATTTGCATTTGCAGTATATGCGAATGGCTGCGCATTTACCCGCTTGAATTTTTCATTGCATGCCGCTAAGAAAAATAATAACGCCGCGAAATTTTTTGTCTTTGAATCTTTAGAAAGAGACCAAATATGAGTCCGTACGTCGAATATTCGCCGACTTTAATATGATTTTTCGAGGATTTTAAGTTTGCTTATAAGACCACTAAATTTTACGCGAAATAACTTGTGCGCAACTTCGGACAAAAACACGAACTTCAATATCCCGAAAAATTTGCTTAGTAAGGTCTAGATTTCCATTTGATATTTGGACGCTCTAAAATCACGAGTCGAAACAAGCATAAAAAGCGCTGTTGAGCAAAAGAAACAGGAACTCGAATTAAGCTACTGACTATAAACTGTCTTCTATCTTAGCGACCATTGTCGCAAAGGGATCGCTCCAATAATTGAACGGTTGCTTCCAATCAATCCTTTTTTCACCGATCCTACCCCCCGGCGATCGTACCAATCATACCGAAACCAGGCCTTACATGTACATGCACCAGTAACAACATGAACCTCAGTAAACAGAAAATCTTGTGAAGAAAATTTGAGGAGGAACGAAACTTGTTAATTTACGTATTGTTATTCGTGTTTTAATCTTACTAAATGAACGCGACGTTTACTCGATATTGCTGCCTGATTAACTTGTTCGCCGATTCACTTTTAAAAACCGTCAAAAGGGTAAGACTAATCTGTGGAACTGCAGGCGCGGATCCTGCGGAACCTGCGAAACATACGGAACCTAAAGAAATGACTGTTTTATTACAACTGCCTTTGGCTAACGTGATAAAATAATAATTAATTTTTTTTACAATGACTGAGCGATTTCTCGCCCACTGATTGTCGATAACAGTAAAAACGATTGAAAACTGTTTTCGATTTCGGCTTAGTATCACTGTTCTAGAGCTAGAGCTCTGCTTCCGAAATATAAAGTCCTCGAATCGCGGACTTAAAAAAAAAGTAAGGCGAGCAATTACCGTTTGAGAAAGCCTTGGTTATCGAAAGGACTTCTGAAGTCGATAAGAACGAAAAATAAGTTATATAGACAGTATCTCACTAATCAATCTTTGCATTATGAAATTCGTTATAAAAATTACAAAAACAAATTGAATCACTCATTAAGAATCGCTAAACGTATATATTACGAAAAGAAAATCGATGCTTCTAAATCAAATGCCAAAGCTACATGGAGAGTTCTAAACGAAATTATTAAGACAAAAAAGAAAGCGTTTAAAATCAATTCCATCTTTAAAGTTGACAACCAAGAAATTACGGATCCAGTAGACATCGCTAATAGATTCTGTAGTTATTTTTCTAATATCGGACCTAATCTAGCCAAAGAAATTCACTCGTCTGTCTCTCACCGCAGTTTTCTCTCTGGTCACTTTTGTCAATCGGTGTTTTTTGATCCAGTGACTCCAAATGAGCTATTGGAAATTTCCAATGCTTTTCGACCAGGTAAGGCAGCTGGCCATGATAGAATTCCCATTTCCATCATAAAAAAGTCAATTCAAATTATAGCCGTTCCTTTAGCTCATATAATCAATTTATCTATCTCTCATGGCATTGTTCCCGACCATATGAAAATTGCTCGCGTGATACCACTCTTTAAAGCCGGTGATCGATCACTCTTTACGAACTATAGACCGATCTCGATTCTCCCTAGCTTTTCTAAGTTTCTTGAAAAGGTTGTTTATAACCGTCTTTATAATTATTTAAGTAAACTAGAAATTCTATGTGATAATCAATTTGGCTTCAGGAAAAATCATTCAACTTCTTTAGCATTGATTGACCTATATGAAAAAATCTCCCTTGCTCTTGATCGCAATGAACATGCCGTTGGCGTTTTCCTTGATCTTTCTAAGGCCTTTGATACCGTCGATCATAATATTCTGCTTGACAAACTCGAACACTATGGTATACGTGGCGTGGCTCTGGACTGGGTTAGAAGCTACCTCTCCAACAGGTTGCAATTCGTTCAATTTAACGGTCAATGCTCCTCTCCTCAAACTATCTGCTGTGGTGTCCCCCAGGGATCTATTTTGGGCCCCTTGTTTTTCTTGCTCTATATTAATGATTTAAATAATGTATCGTCGCTCGTCGAGCTGATTTTATTCGCTGATGATACTAATTTATTTATGTCCCATAAAGATCCTGTCTACCTGGCAGCCTCACTCAATTCCGAACTTAATAAATTATCCACTTGGTTCAAGGCAAACAAACTCTCCTTAAACCTAAAGAAAACAAACTTTATGTTATTTAAGCCTAGACAGAAAAGGTATCATTTTCCAATGCAAGTATGCATAAACGAACAGAGAATCGAACAGGTTAAGGAAACGGTCTTCCTCGGTGTAGTCCTTGATGAACATCTGTCTTGGAAACCGCACATTTCTCAAGTAGCTCGTAAAATCTCGAAATCAATAGGTGTCATTAATAGAGCAAGATTTTTTCTACCTAAACCGTGTCTAAAAACTCTTTATTATTGTTTAGTTTATCCTTATCTTCATTATTGTATTATTGTCTGGGGATCTACGTACAAAACCAATCTTCGCCGTCTTGTCTCTTTGCAAAAGCGAGTTATCAGAATTATTTCTAAATCAACTTTCGATTCTCATTCAGACCCTATTTTCAAAGAATTAGAGCTACTAAAACTTTCCGATATTAGACAGCTAGAATTAGGTAAACTTATGTTTTCTCTTAACCATTCTCTTTTGCCTTCAAAGTTCAACAATTATTTTTCTTTAAACAAACAAGTCCATAGCTATGCCACTAGACACGCGAACGATTTTCACCTTCCTTCTTGTAGAACAAACCTTCGTAAATTTTCTGTCAGTTTCCAAGGACCTACTTATTATAACACTATAGAAAATGATATTAAAGAATCTAATTCTCTCCACTTATTCAAAACGAAATTGAAAAAAAAATTATATATGAATTATTAGTTATAAATCTTGTAGTAAATAGTTATATTTCTTCCATGTCTGATATAATTTTTATACTTATTGTTACTTGTACCATACCTTATATTTTGTCAACTCAGTCTATGTAATTAGTTAATTTATACTTACCTTCATTGTATTTTGCTTTCGATCCTGGCCTTACCGTTACTGTTAACTTTATTTTTACTCTGAGGGAGCCCAATGTCTATAAGCCTCATGGTTTCTGTTTGGGCTTCCTCGCCACTTTCATTTGCTTTTGTGTAACTGTCTTGTTTTATCGTTATTTGTATTTTGTGGTAAATCAAATAAAGTTAAAGTTAAAAAGTTACTTCCGGCTTGTTAGTAAACTTCGGAAGGAAACGAGCTGGATAGATTTAAACACAGAACGATGAGGGTATTATTGGCGCCCGCCGTCACTTCTAGTGACCACTGTACATCCACCATACACAGAATCTTTTCAATCTCCACATTTTCATTTTCACTATAAACGTATCATTCCATCTCTTATCTAGACACCCTTCATCCCACTATTAAATTTATACCGGTCAATCTGCTCATTCAACTTTTTCGCTTTTCTCTACATTAAGGTGTCTCTCAATGATGTTATCGATCATTGCCTACAGCCGATCGAACATGAGTATCTTTTACGCTCATCATGTCACCCCTTACACACTAAACGAGCTTTTCCATTCAGCCTTGCCCTGAGAATACGATGTATATTTTCCTCCAACGAGACGTACAATCTCGGTCTCCTCAACCAGGAGATGTAACGTTGTCAGACTATCACACACACTCACACAAACGACTCACCCACGCGTATCCCTCTAGTTGACCTAGTCGTCAGATACCACCCAGCCATTTGCTCGATATCATCTATTTTTCACAAGCACGTTTACATTCTCTCATCCTCCCCACTTTGTGCCATTTTGTTTAAATATATACTTCTCCTTACCTTCCTACGTACTAACAAGCCGGACATTCGCTAAGTGGATTTCCCGTTCGGAACTAGAGCTCTCGATTAAATAAATGTTATGGTGTTATACACCATTCAAAGTCCTCTAAATTTCCGCAAGATCGTCGAGAACGAGCGCTACAGCCGCCCATTTTGACCGGTTCTAGCTTGAACTATGCTTAAAGGGCGGGGAGGGTTTGGGAACCCCAAGGCCCGCTCTCTCGGTGCATTTGAATCCAATTACAAAATCGCTGCCAGTGAAGGTGAGTGCTCGATCTGGACGATCTTACGGAAAAAAAAGAGGACTGTGAACAGTCTATCAATGTTATAACTGATTGTAACTAGTTATTTCATCACTTTAACTACAGGCAGTTGGAAATAAAACAGTCATTCCTTTTAGGTTCTGTAGGTTCCGCCAGTTCCACAGGTTCCGCGGTTCCGCGCTCTGCAGTTCCACAGATTAGTCTTACTCCCGTCAAAACCCTTCAAAAAAACTATTGAGAACATTCTACTGCGAGAACTATACATTTCTTACCCGCCTTTTTCAATTCCGTTCTTATGCAGCGATCACTTGCCAGATCCACGGCCAACAGAGACTTGTAACATTAGCTAGAATATCCGTCCAATCAAATTCAATAGAGCGAGCGTGCTTTATATTCCCATTGAGCACGCTGATAACGTCAATAAACTATACTTCGAGTTCTTGTGAGCTTTTGATAATGTTATAAAAAATTAGTTCAGCGTCCGCGTACGTATGTCGAGATATTGAGCAGGCAGGAAGTTTGGAGAGCACGCAAGAGTACAGTGGCCCACATCTGCAAACACAACAAACAATTCTTGAAACACAACAAGATATTTCTTGGAACACAACAAACACTTTTCCAAACACAACATGGTATTATCTAAACACAACAAACGTTTATCGAAACACAACACAGTTTTATTGAAACTCAACACAATTTTCCCAAAACACAACACAATATTTGCGAAGCACAAAAAAACACTTAATTCTCTTATTA
>CALNXI010002756.1:53996-64514 GCA_942486025.1 Porites evermanni | reverse complement strand
AAGTATGAGAGTTCAAGGCAAACGTCCGAGGGCCAAAGGAATGGGAGTGGGGGAGGGTAATGTTTGAATATGTAGATTTTCTTCATTTTGATTTCAGAGGTATAAATTTGTCAATTGGTGACACTACTTTTAAAGACGAAGAGTACAGTGCAACGACGATAGCTGTTTGTCTCTTTTTTTACCCGCCTATTTGATCAAACAGATTAGCTTGAAAGAGCCTTCTTGGATGAGCCTTTACAAAGGCTTGCTGGCACATCTCGTCTACCTCTATCTCAAATCTCTCGGAGTAATACTTGGCAATCCGTGGTACTGCGAGATCAGACAATTGTTCTTCAGGCACTGTTGACGCTCTCCATTTTGTTGTTACCATTTTTCTTGTATTCCTTGGTTGTACTGTGTTTAGATGCCTATATAAATATAACCTTTATGTCATGTAAAACTGAGCAGAGTTTAACAAATCATCTTGATCTTATATCTTATGTTGTCTTATCTTGACCTAGAGCAGGTCTTTATTCATTTCATCAGTGAAACGACGGCTCAGCTTCTGCGCTTGTGATCGGTAGGGTGCAAACAACGACCAGTAGGTGATAGATGTTTGGAAAAGCATCTTCATGGCAAACACCGAAAGCTAATAAAAGGTTGTTTGGAAGCTCCCTATCTGTTAACTGCCAGAGTGTTTTCCATCTACCTACCTCATTTCCAAGGGATTGAGAAATGGAATGTCTTTCTCCTAGAGCAGCATGCCTTCTACTTCATCATCCAGCTGCAGTGCCTTATTTACTATAATCGATGGCACGAGACAAAGCAGATGGAGGGGGGAGGGGGCGATCTTCGTCACACAATCGATCTTGCATTTGGGTGATTAAGGAGTCAAGAAGAGGAATAGCTACAGTCTTCTTGTAATGATCGATTGGACTGGAACTTATATTATAACTTATAATATTATTTTTGGTATGAAAAAGGGATACACATGGGTAGCCAGTTTGAAAACTTCCCAAAGGGGGGGTTGCAACCCCCTCAACCCTCCCCCTGGATCCGCCTCTGCATCGGAACATGATCCGTTTTCTGATGGCATCGTTTTCAAAAATGAACCTCTACCTGAAAGGTCTGAGGCGATTCTGACCTTACTTGATGGCCTTCAGGAGCTGCATTTCGACTGGTAAGCCTGAGTAATTATTGCATTTGATGTTTTTTTTCTCCTGGTAATTCATGAAGTCCAGCGTAGTTTTTTGCGGAAAGTTTTTAAGATTCGAGACAATGAGCTGACCTAGTACCATGTCAGGTTTGATATACAGAACTTTAAAAGCCTTTACACATTTTCTGACCGCAAATAGAGGGAAAACGTTCTGAAGAATGTTGGTTGTAAAAAAGGAAAGCTTTGAGCGATATTCTTGCTTCGAGTTCATCTTGAAAAAGTAGCAAACACCTGAAGGCCGGTTTATATCTGCAAGGTTTTTTATATGACCGTCAGGATTTTCAGAAACACTTCACTCTCAATACTTGTCTTCGTGAATAACAATTGTTGTCTCTGTAAGTGTTTCACCGAATTATATTTCTTGTCTTGATTGTTAGTAGTCTCTTTCGCAATTTTTTAAAATCACAATGCCGTTTGTTTTAAGTCGTACATGAACATCGCATGCAGGAGTACTCAAAATGCCCCGCGTATCAAACGCGTTTAATGATTACACATAATAAAACCATAAAAAAATTAAACATAATAAATTCTTTCTTATATTGAAGCGTAACTCTATTTACCGTTCATTCAAACAAACAACAGCTCGCACTGCAAATTTGGCGCTTGTCAAAAGTAAGAACCGGCTGCCCGTATAGGTGAATTTTGAAGTCAAATAAAAATACTAGGCTTTTTTCAACGTTTTCGCTAAAAGCCCATTATTACCCTGCATAATACATAGAGCAGATTGATCTCACTGAATAGTCCCGACATCGTGGTATTTTCTTCATGAAAACGTTTTATAATGGTTCACTTCTATAATTTGTTGTGCAAGGGTTAGCGCGTCCTTCGATCTTCGTGAATATTGAATGTGAGTGCAATTTGTCTTGCAAAATTGTGAAAAATGAAAAAAAAAACAATTCTGTCCGAAGTCTGTACGATAAACAAAGAGCGCCTGATAGTACTGTTTACCTCATATGTGATGTATAAAAAGTATAAAAGGCTGGTTTACAAGCCATCAGATTTGTCGGCAAGATTTTGTAAAGTAAACTTGTCGAACACAAAAAATCCGGCCTGATTTTTCATTTTGGTCTCCCTTTTAGACAGAGGAGAGCGTGTAAAATTGGCTATCGTGTCTTATAACTGGCCTTTAAAATTATATTTCGGAGCTGTCCAATTAACCCTATAAAATAAAGGTGGTGTAGGTGGGTGACTGGTTTTTTTTTGTTTGGGAAGAATTTGTTTTCCAAACTAAATCTACTGTGATCAAAGGTGCATGATTGCCATTTTTTGGGTGTACAAATAAGACTATCAACTCGATGTAAGATTTGCTTTACTTTTGGACTGTTTGCAAATTATTTTTTCTCTAAAATCACTTAGCTTTTATCTCATAAGTCATATGGATCTTCCCTAAAGTTAACTGGTTTGTGGATTACAAGTTTATTGTTTGATTTAAATAATATATTTATTAACAGGAGATTCGCTTTAAGCCCTGGCTAAATCTATATATTATGTATGTCTGTTATCAAGTGAAACACAGGTTTTAGGTTCCCACACAAGGTAGAAAGTTTGACATTACACATTGTTTTTTTTTTGTGGTGCGGACGGACTGGCGTACGGTCACGTGGTTACCAAAATTTCTCGGGTGGATAGATTACAAAATTTTCTTAGGCATGTGGCTTAGCTCGCGTGTGGAGCTCCGCTAATAACATACTTCTAGCCTATAATGCATTGCTGTACAAATATGCCGTTTCATGTTTTAAATGTAACTGTAACATGAAAAATATCTTATGTTTCTTATCCTAGTATATACACTACTGTGCAAAGCTTTCCTGACAAACCATTAGTGGAAGTCACTGGTGTTAAAGTTGCAAATTAATTGATTGCAATTATTTTGTGTACACGAAATGTTCGATCATTATATTGCTTTCCATTTCTGCAAATTTTGAGAAAAACTGTTTTTAATTATATTTCAGGATCAGTTTCATCATTTCATCATCGTCAGTTTTTTTAACAGAGAGAAGACCAACGTGGAAACCGTTTTAACAGAACCAGCTCCACCGCAACTTTTACTTTAAGATAAAATATTTTTTAAAAAGTCAGGAACTTACAATCGTTTGTTGGCAAAATCCTCCTTTTCTTCTCCCTTTTCTTCGCTTCGGCGAATCAATCTGAAGATAACAAAAGATGAATTGTTCAGCAAAAACTTGATTAGATAATTTTTTGCTTGTAAATGAATAGTTTAAGTGTCAGTTCTTCCTTAAGGCGACTAGGGGACTGAGAGGAGATTGGTACTCGGGTTATAAAATGAAATTAGTCCAGGTTTGTTCTTCCACGCGTGATTACAGTTAAATTGTCAATTAAACAGTCAATAATAAGATGATAAATATTGTTCGCATATGGGCAGCTTTGAACACGCATATTTGTTTACAGACCTAATAACGGACTTGATCGCATGGCCATGGTTTTAATGTGTAATCTTATAAAATACAGGTTACAAGATACCATGTGTCCGCCTTTCAAATTATATCCAGAGCCTAATTTAAGTGACTAATGACTGTACGTTGAACCAAGAGTAAAACTAAAAAGCATAAACATCTTCTCAATTTGAGTGTTGGCGCTGGTTTAGAAATGGGCCCAAATAGAATTAATGAAAAGAAAACCCCTCTGGTGAAGGTGATCTTGGAATTCGATTTTCTGGTAGCCTATTTTCAATTTCTACAGATAATGCTTAGCAGTTTGCTATTAACACATTGTCTGATGATTGGAGACATGTTCTCAGAAATATTAAATGGCTACAATTATGTTCTTCGAGTAACGTGAAGCACATACATAAATAAAAATTCCAGAATAAATATAAACGATTCGAGGAAAGTGAAGGAAGGGGGAAAGGAGGGAGGGGTTGGGGGAAGGAACGAGAGAAAGCAAGCTCATACGGTTTGAGAATCAGGGTACATAATCACCTTAAGCGAGCTAACCGTCGTTTGCAAATACACACAGGAAGGGCTGTAGTCTTAAATAGTGACATTACAAAACAAACAACATAACTGCTATGAAATGAAAAATAAACTAATGCCAATTTGTACAAAAAAGACAAAACAATTATTTTTAATCACCACGAACCTCTCAAAGCTGGCTCCAGTTCTCCGCTCTATCTGAAACGAGTTTCAGAATCATATTCAGATGACAGGTAACTTAAATGTGTATTATCTTGTTAGAGACAAACTTAACTTTATAAACAATAGTATGAGATCTTCCCTAGATTTCACTGTCGTAGAGACCAATACGTATTATCTATACCTGTATACCACTTTTGTTGTGAGGGATATATGACATGGACCGATCTTTCTATAAAATGCTTTAAGCTGCATGAATATGAGTACTTAGGCCGCATACATATAGTCCCCAGCCAGACAAATATCCTTTCCGAGGAAATATCAAAAAGAAATCTAAATTTGTTTTCATCAGAATATATCGTCCCAGCGAAATATTTTTTGCAAGGTAAACAAGAAACTTCAAAATTATATCCATGGCAACTGCTTCGGTTGCCTCTATGCGGAAGGGACCTAACCATTGATACTGCACGCGGCTGAAGGTATGTTTATTTAAAACGTACCAGTTACAGATGATAAAGGGAAACAGCTCATACGTCCCGAACCTTGGACACAATGATCCGCTTGAAATAATTCAGCTTTCCCTGAAATGAGGTACAATTCAAATTAGTTAAAGTAGTTAAAGTGTCTTCAGATAATCAACAGAGGTTGGCTGCCCTGCCCCCAAATTTACGCACCCGGCCATGGCCAGAATCTACATAGTCGTGGTGGGAACGCCCCTTACAGGAAGGAGAAATGCGATATCAATCAATCAAATAAATTTTTGTTTTTCAAAAACTTTCCAATTCTTGATGAAAGGAGACCAAAGAAAACCGCAGTAAGGTCAGGAACCTTGAAATTGGATAAATGTTTGTACCGCTGATTGGGATATATAATTTATCTCTTCCTGAAAGAGGCACAATTTTATGTATCAGTAAAAAAGAATGTTTTGAAGATATCCAATGAAATCATCACTTATAAACACAAAACATTAAAAACTCCAACACCTACAGTGTAAGAAATAACAAGGAAAGATAATTTAAACAAACTTTAAAAGTTTTACTTGAAACGCCTGTCAGAGCTAAACGCCGAGTCCGGGACACCCTACAAATTATCGAACAAACATACTTTGATTCGCTGTCGCAACCTAGGCTAAATTAAAAGTTATTTCCAGGGATAAAAAAGCCGGAGAAGATAGGAAACTAAGGAAACTACGTACAGCGGAACGTGACCAAAAAAACATTTTCAATATCTTCTCAGATTCGGAAAATTCCAAATTGAACGAGCATCTTTCCTACCTGTTAAAGGAGTTCAGTAAAATCTCCTCGGGAAATTCTCTGTCTTGTAAAGTTGTCTTCAGTGGTTTGCAGTTTAGATGCCACTGAATAACGATTTAATTTATACTGTGGCCGATAGAAACAAAACAGAAAAACAGAAAGCCTCAAACCCAAAACCGAAACACACGAGCCAAAACGGTAAGCTAATAGCGAAAACAAGACAAATCCACAACCAGAAAACAGGAACACAATTCCCGAAACGGAATTAATACATTACCCAAAAGGGAAAGACACAAAAAGCCTAAAACAGTAACTGTGACAGATCAGAATTAAATATAACAAAATCAGAAATCGATAAAGAGGATCAACAACCCAAAACAGAAACACACAAAAAATGTAAAACTGTTATTATAATTAGCTATAATGCATTTTCTTCTGCCTCCTCCACAGGCTTCCCAAAGGCTACGTGGGCCTGAGCACAGACTTACTAGTACTGGAGACGCGCGAGACGCGCGAGAAATGACGTGATTTAGATGTATACCTTAAAATGCGAAGCAGCGCCGAGATCCTTGTTTTTGACCCCAAAAAACACAACAAATTACTGGAAGTGCGTTTTGAATTTACACTCATCCTGAGTAGCAAACCCACAATGGCTGTTTTTTAGGCTAATCATGGCCCGTACTCAAATCCTGATACAGGCGCGCGACTTCGCACATCACACAACAGTAGGAATGTAACCAAAATCAAAATCGCTTACAGGTACCCCACAGGTCACGAAAAAGAATCGTTGTTGCATAACGATCGTTATTTGAGGGTCAAAAATAGTAATAAAAATACATCAGAATTCCTTACCTTGTCTCCTTGTCTAAAAATATGGTGTTTTCTTAGCATTTTTGGCCGTTTCAGGGAGATTCCAGCGAGTTTTAGTTCTGCCGTTGACAGCTTATAATATTTCTTTTATGAAACAACGATTCTCTCTCGCGAGCTTGGAGTACCTATGACTGCGGACGTATCACTAGAAGTGAGTAACAGATAAGAACTGAAACAAGGGATGAAATAATTGTGAGCCAAGTTTTAAGTCACCAATAAATTGTCCGTCATACCCCATTTTTCGTAAGAGATGGAACAACAATTTTTGTCACTTCAATCGAATTTTATAACAGTGAGCTGGGAGCAGTTTTCCACTGTCAGAAGACTCCTGCTACCGTCAAAAGCCCGCATTCTTGCAAGGTAGTTACGGAATACGTCATGAACTTGCGTATAGATAAAGTGTGAGAGCGGATCGAAGTTTAATGATAAAAACCTCTTTCTGAAGATCTCGAATCGTAGATAACGAGCGGCGCGCGCGGCATTTTTTTTTCGCCTTTTTTTTGTTTTCCTAAGATGTATTTGTATATTTATTGTTTGTTCGAGATGAAAGCTTGTCATATTTTGTGCACCAATCAAGACTAGACGCTCTATTCAGACAACAGCAGTTGCCCCGACCCTGTACGTCGCTTTACCAGGCCTTCTCAGTGATTAGATATCAGTCCGAGACGAAAAGGCTCGCTCGTACCACGTGACCCGAAACACATAGGCCGGGTGACCTAGGGAGTAGTACCGGCTGCTTAAGAGATCTTTGTTTTTGACTTTCAATATATGATTTATTATCCTGTGAAGTTTCTTGCAGTAATTAACGTTTTATGCTTGAACGGATCTAATATACCTTTCAACTCCTGAAATCACGGGTACGCCTTTCTGGCGGAGCGCCTCCGTGTTATAGGGATTACTCTCCGGGCATGAATTCGTATGGAAGGTTAGAAAACCCCTGTGTTTTTGCGTTCTGCAGCTGGACAACGACAGAAGAGCACTTGCACTAAGAAGTATTGTTTTGAATGTCAGTCCATTAAAAAAATAAAAGGACAATTTGTCATTGTCTATTTATTACTTAGACGACAATTTCACATTTTCTATGAGTCATCAGTAGTTCATGAGCTCTAGGCGTGTCAATTCAATTCAATCCTTTATTCACACGATATAAGATATTTACATAAGTGTACATAGTAGGAAAATAAATT
Source organism: Porites evermanni (assembly GCA_942486025.1). Lineage (NCBI taxonomy): Eukaryota > Metazoa > Cnidaria > Anthozoa > Scleractinia > Poritidae > Porites > Porites evermanni. Next base: position 56,917 of record CALNXI010002756.1, on the reverse strand, counting down.
AGCTACAAATAATAATTAACTAAAAGACATTAAGTTCATTTGTGTACGGTGTCCAAAGTAGCAAGAGCTTTCTTGTTGGAGTGACCGTCATGTTGAAATAATTGGCAGCAGTAAAGAGAGGAATAAAATCTCAAATAATATCAGTGATAGAACATATAAACAAGGTCAGATTTGTTTGGTTAGAAGACAGGACTTCCATTCTTTCTTAAACTTATGATATGGTAGACACTTGAGACCAGGCGGTACAGTCTCCCAGATTTTTCAGCGTTGCGCTGAGTTGACTATTAATTTTAACTCTTTAGCTTAGAAACGAGAAGAAGTAGTCTAATCGAAAGTCTAATTGCAGTGTTAGTGGAAGACAAACGGTCTACTTTCTTCGATCCCATATCAAATTTTGATAAAGATTTAGGGATTTAGGGGTTGACCGAGGGGACCGCGTGGCTACGTCTTTTTTTTTTTTTTTCTGAAATTTCGTATCATTTTAAAAGAATTCTCAGTAGAATAAATAAATTTACTTGATTTGGATCAAGGAAATTGTATTTTTTGTTCTTGTTACTATATATTTAAAATGGTTATTCTGTATTTTTGGCACTTTTTGGCTTTTTGTTTCCAGTGATTTTTTTTTTCTGGCCTTTTCACCACTCCAAAACATCGTCATCATTCTTTTGCGGCCTGTTTCGAGGAAAAACAAGAAAACGAAAAAAATATAATAATAAAGGTTGTCAAGAAATCATAGGGTTAATCCTCTTTGGAAAAAATCCAAAGATAACCGCCACACATCGAAATGTTGTGGTGTAATGTCACCGCATCGAAAAAAACATCATGGACAGTGATGTGTAGTAACGGATAGTGATGGGTATTGATGGACAGTGATGTGTAGCGATGGATAGTGATGGGTAGTGATGGACAGTGATGTGTAGTGATGGATAGTGATTGGTAGTGATGGACAGTGATGTGTAGTGATGGACAGTGATGTGTAGTGATGGATAGTGATGGGTAGTGATTGACAGTGATGTGTAGTGATGTATAGTGATGGGTAGTGATGTGTAGTGATGTTTAGTGATGGATAGTGATGGGTAGTGACGTGTAGTGATGGGTAGTGACGTGTAGTGATGTGTAGTAATGTATAGTGATGGGTTGTGATGTGTAGTGATGTTTAGTGATGGATAGTGATGGGTAGTGATGTGTAGTGATGGATAGTGATGTGTAATGATGGGTGGTGATCTGTAGTAATATGTAGTTATGTGTAGTGATATGTAGTGATATGTAGTGATGTGTAGTGATGGACAGTGATAGGTGGTGATGGGTAGTGATGCATAGTTATGTTGAGTGACACATAGTTACATGTTACATGAAGATATTTTAGTTGGATTTTTTGTATTCGGGTGCGTGGGAGAACACGGATTTAGTACCTGCACCCTCGTTACCAGGGTTCCCTCCTACTTTTGAGCGGTACCCTTTTGAGCAGGCGAAGTTCCTGAGGATGAGGTGAGAAAAAGCATGGCGACTACAAACTTTTTGCTGTATGCGGCTAATTATTATTTGTTGTTTTGGAGGCAGAAGGTCTTTTTAATGGTTGGTAGAAGCCCCTTGAAATGTGATAATAGTCACTGACTTTCAATAGAGTGGTTTGGAACCATGGAACGCTCGATGTTTGACATGTGTGTATTCAACGTAGAAGATAATTTGTAATAGAGGTAAACAATTCAAGATTATACGTAAACGTAGTTTTTAACCGCTGTTGGTATCAACAGTTATTTTACAAAGGGTAATCGCGCAGTGAACTTGACGGTAGAGTAAGCAAAATGAAAAATCCATCAATATAATGCAGTTAGTAGCATACATAATTACTCATACTCATGTAATATTTAACAATTATTCCTATGAATGGGCTATTGACTCAGAAGCCATGAGGGTGAGAGGAATAATTGTTTTGGTAAAATCATATCGAGACAAAACAACTTTTAGCTGGTTAAAGCTGGACGTAAATCCCTTTTTGCCACCAAAAATCCGGCGCTCTTCGCTACTAGTGGGCTATAACATAATTATAGCCTGGTAGTAGCTCAGCCAATCAGAATGCAGCATTGATAATAGACCACTAGTTGGATTTTACTTATCAATATTATTCATTCAAAATATTTCCCCGGTTCTGATTGCCTAAAAGTACACGCATAATTCACCATAACCAGCTACTGATGACCAAATTTGGAAGAATTTTGCGTTTAGTGAACCGATAATGTCAAAAATGCAGCTTCCTTGCAGGTTAATGCACCGTTAACCGGGAAGACCTGGGGACTAGGTTGAGTTGTTTTGGTTGTAAAAACAAAAATGGCGGACATTTCACTCGTTTCAAGAGTAAGAACTAGGCTGAATAATAGCTGAAAACATGGCGAGAACAGCAAAAAGACAACTCGAAGGGCAACATCTGCTATTTGGAGAATATAAATTGCGGAGGTGAACAACCCTAAATGTGCACTATGAGTCTATCGAAGATGAACTTAACATCGATGGAGGTAAGCATGTTTTAGCAATGTCTTTAACAAGGAATTATTTTGAATGAATAATAAAACAAAATTGAATTCGGCTTTCGTATCATTTGAAGACCTATTGGGTTTTACAGTCAAAAGTAAGTTACCAGTCTCATCTTGTTCAAGACTTCAAGACTTTATTATAAATTTTCTAAAGAATATTTTTACAAGTGTCCTGGCACCGCAAATAGCTATAGCTAGTCTAGGCGGGTCAGGAATGATATGAAAGAAAATAACTGTGCCAGTAAAATTAAGGTTAAAAAAAAAAAAAAAAAAAAAAAAAAAAAAAAAAAAAAATAAGATTTAAAAAAAATAAAGAGCAAAAAAAAAAAAAAAAAAAAAAAAAAAAAAAAAAAAAAAAAAAAAAAAAAACAAAAAAAAAAAAAATAAAAA
>CALNXI010002756.1:35000-47500 GCA_942486025.1 Porites evermanni | reverse complement strand
TAGTAAGTAAAGAATAGAAGGCAAAAGTTTCCTTTTCCGATGATCCGCGTCAATTCCACTTCATTTGTTATGCAGAAGTTGTTTTCCAAAACAAATGATGTTTGCTTAAAATTAAATTTTCCAAAAAGTAAGTTTTTGAACAAAATCTAGAACTTCAACTCAGAGCAGTTTAATTGATAAAAAGTGATTGGATCTATTTTACTGTCAGATTTTGACGGATAAATGCATAAATTTGTTAAAATTGACTAGACCCTAAGCTATTTTAGGAAATAACAGTCTTTGAAGCTTAAGAAGGCGTCCAATTCACTGTCTTTACAAAATGAAGTTACTTCCAAAACACTTAACTTCTTGCATCTCGACAACTAAGCACAATTTGAGCCACTTTAGAGGATGTCACTCAACCTACAACCCATTGTAGGTGTTGAATAAACACTGCTAATTTACAATAAATTATACTATGAAAATGCACATAAAAATTCAATTTTATAATCCTAGTTTTTTGTGTGTCTAAAAATTTGGCTTGAAAATTAATCATGCCAAATAGATTTGGCATTTTATTCCTGGATAAGTATTAGTTTGCTTTTGATCAGTTTTGCCACAGTTATGTTATAGATATGAGCTAAGTTCTGCTAGTTTACAGCAGTTTTACACCACCTTCATGTGCAAAATGGCATTGCAAAGTCATTGTCAAAGAACTTAACACTGTCAATGACCCATTTATTTGCCAACCTTTTAATTTAAGTTCACAATTATTGTGTCAGCAACATTAATTTGGTGATAGTTTGGCTGAAATAGGAAACGTTTTGAAAAAAAAGGCTTTAATTTGGCCAATAAGGGACAAATAATGTACTGCAAGCTTACTTGTACACTGATGTGCATTGAAGTTTCACATCATTATTCAGTCAAGTCATTTTCTTGTTCAAAGAACCTTACGTACACTACACTGCACTTAAAATGTTTTGAAAAAGGATAACAACAAAAAGCCATAAATTAAGTTAAGAGTGTTTCTGAAAAGAAAATCTCCAACTCAAAATGGCAGTCTCTGAACTCCACAACTCCAGAATTTTAGCCCCAAAAATTGTCAAGCCTACCACTTTATCAAAAAACAACTTTATTAAAATATTAAAATGGGTGGATAACTAAAATATCATTCATAATTTTGCAAAATTTAAAATTGGAAAACTACTTCAAATTTTAAACTTTGTTGGCACTGTGTTAAGAACTTTGTTCAAAGTTCTCATGATTTGATTTTCACATGGAGGATAAAAAGACGTAAAACTGACTGTAGGTAAGTTCAGACATGCAATCTACCTTATGGCTTACACAGTCAGCATCAGTAATTGACAGTCTTGTTGATTGACAGCTGACTGGTTCACTGACTGGCTTAGTGACTGACTGGCTGACTGACTGACTTACTGACTGAATGACTTACTAGCTGACCAACTCACTTACTGGCTAATTGACTAACTGACTTTCTGACTGAGACTAACTGACTGACGGAATGACTGACTAACTGACTGGCTGGCTGACTCACTGATGGACTAACTAACTGACTGACGGAATGACTGACTAACTGACTGGCTGGCTGACTCACTGATGGACTAACTAACTGACTGACTGGTTGAATAACTTACTGACTGACTGACTAACTGACTGACTGACTAACTGGCTGACTGAGTGAGTGAATGAGTGACTGACAGACGGACTGATTGACTCACTGACTAAAAGACTGACTGGTTGACTAACTGGCTGACTGACTGACTGGCTGATTGACTGACTGACTAACAGACTGACTGGTTGACTAACTGACTGACTGAGTGACTAACTGGCTGACTGACTGACAGACTGACTGATTGACTAACTGACTAACAGATTGACTGGTTAACTAACTGGCTGACTGACTGACTGTCTGACTGATTGACTGACTGACTTTCTGACTGTTTGACTGACTGGCTGGCTGGCTGACTGACTGACAGACTGACTGACTAACTAGCTGACTGGTTGACTAACTGGCTAACTGACTGACTCGCTGACTGACTTTGGACAAAAATTTATACAGGCTGAATAATTTGTTGAAAGAGAAAACGTTGCTAGCACCTTTGAGTGGCTGAGGGCTTGACTTTTAACTAAATGATCATCAGACATTATTTCTAGACTTATTTTCCCAAAAAACAAACAAAGAGGTAATTTTCAATTTTCAACCAAAATCTTGGTTAACTGCAAAATCTCAGTATGGTGACTTTGTAATAGCCAAATTTTTATAGTCAATGAGGGCTTGTTTTCTATCTCAATGATCATCGAACATTATTTCAAATGCCATTTATCCAAAAACATACAACGATAAAATTTCCATGTTTTGACCAAAATCATGGATTACCCCCTTTGAAAAAAAAAAGACAATATGGCGTCTATGTAAAATCCATATTTTTACAGTCTAGGAGGGCGTGTTTTCTACCTCAATGATCATCAAAACATTATTTCCAGGCCTATTTTGTCCAAAGGTAAAATTTTCATTTTTTGACCAAAATCATGGGTTAACCCGGCTTCTGAAAAAAATGCTAATATTGCAACTATGTAGAATCCATTTTTTTATAGTCTAGGAGGGCTTGTTTTCTAACAAGGTGATCATGAGACATTATTTCTAGGCTTATTTTGTTAAAAAACAAAACAAAACAAAAACAAAGAGGAAATTTCCAACTTTTGTCTGAAATCATGGCTTAACTCATTCAAAGAAAATGTCAGTATGACAACTATGTAAAATCAATGTTTTTGTCTAGGTGGGCTCGTTCTTTAACTAGATGATCGCCAAACATTATTTCAATGCCCTTTTTACCCAAAAACAAACAAATAGGAAATTTTCAATATTGGATCAAAGTCATGGGTTAACCCCTTTGAAAAAATCTCAGTATGGAGACCTTTCAAAATACAAATTTTTATATTCTAAGAGGGCTTGTTTTCTACCTCAACGATCATCAAACATTATTACAAGGCCCATTTATCCAAAAACAACAAAAACAAACAAAGATGAAATTTCCATTTTCCTATCCCAAATCATGGGTTAGGGATTGACATTGACTTGTTTTATGACTGAATGAATGACTTGTCTTGACTGTATAGTCTTGGTGGATCGCATGTCTGTGCTAGTTTATTTGTTCGTGTATTTACTGTGAACTTTAAGATACTTCTCAAATCTGCCTTGCATTGCCCAAACTGCAAGGGGAGTGGGTACTAGCTTTTGGCGCCATGAACTATGGGATCGTTTGACTCACAACCAATAAGTTTTGAAGCTGGAAGGGTGGTTAGAATAAGAAAACAACAATTTAGGGTATTGGTTTGGCACGAGAGAAATCACTTTATTAATTAGCAAGGAGAATTAGCATTTTCATCACTTGGGGAGTAAAAGAAGTTCACAGTATCAGGAAAAAAGATCTTGGATAACTCTAAGTGTGTAATTTCAGACTGACTTTATCATTGATTTGTTTATATCGCAAAATGCGCCACAAATAAGTGTGTTATGATTTCTTTTTATTTCCAGTTTGCTTCAGAACCGTAGTCTTGTTTGCAGTTGTCGTTGAGATCGTTCCGCAAGGCGTTTGTCTCTGTGGGACGATACCGAGGTCCACTACAAGGAAGACTGCACCATTTTATTTCATAAGAATAAGACACAGTCAATATATTTTTTCGTCTATCTATTTTCTGAAAATCACTTATTTGTGGCGTACTTTGCGTCGACATGCAAGGTGTTTTTTAAAGATTAGTCTGATTTTTACCACAAAGTTTAGCCAAGAGTTTATCAGAAACAGAACTTAGCTCTCTCTTGATTTAAACCAGGTAGTACTTTAAGCTCAAAATACGAGTGTTGGTGCGAGTTTGAGAAAGACCTTAAGGTGTTTCGATACAGTTTTACGGAGACCATACCGATATTGTTCATTCGCCTTAGTGCGAATATTGTCAATGTTTTACATTCAAAACACACAATAAAATGTATGGTCCGCATTAATTTGGAAAAATAAGCATAACGTCAAAACAGTGAAAATTGTACTAACGCAGATTTTTGGCCGGGTTTAGGCAACGTTTGCCTTGAAATTTCAAGGTGTTACAGTGAGTCAAACTTAATGAAAGTTTCAGACATTATTATGCAGATCATGAAGATTATTTGATGAAGGATAAAAATAATTCTGTCAAGCCGTTATAGAGATCTACAGAGAAGCGCTAAAATCAAAATTTAGAATAAAGTTGCACTTAGACAGGTAATGAGATAACAGCTTAGTTTTAAGGATCGCATGAAAGGAAATACATCAAAATTTCTATGCTGCGGAATGTGACATTAAGAAGCATTCTGAGGCTACTTAGGATTAATTTGAGTCATTTTGAACTTTTTTAATTAAACAATTTATCACGGCTATTCAATCCAAAATCATTCAGTGGTGAAAACCTCATAACGGTCAGACAGGGATAAAATCACTTTTTAAGACAAATGAAAAATATCGGTATGGTCTCCAAAAAACTCAATCGAAACACCTTAAAATGTTGCTTATGGCAAAATTAAAGGAATTTGCGTGGGCGAAAGTTCTCTTAATAGTGTTGTCAAGTACTTTTTTGTTTTTCCAAGTTTGCATCGACACTTGTACTTTGTTGTTTAAGTACTTATGGTTTTCTCAGACGGATCGGATCGGATCACAGGTAGCCCAAGCTCACTGTGAGAGCCCTGAACAACATTATCCTACTTAGCTAATTAATTATTCATACAGCAAGAAAATTATAAGACGTTGTATGGAGAAATATTCTTTGCTCACTGAGGGCCTCTTCATATGAGCCCGGTTGACCGGGCTGACTCGGTTACCGGGATGAATTTTGCCTTGGGTTCATATGAGAAATTTCAGCCCGGTTTCCGAGATGAGAAAAGGTCAACGAGTTCTGGTGCCAAATTTGGAAAACAAAGCAAACATAGCGAAACACAAAAATTTTAACTTTCGGGCCTATCTTAGCATCGGTAACTCTTAAAGCTGTATCACTGCAGTTAAATGGGATGCTTATGATCTGGAAAATGCAGCAGGCAATGCAAGACGATGCCATCCGGACCGCCACAATTCACTCCGCTTTCATCCCGGTAACCGGGATGAAGTGTTCATATGGCAAAATTTCCAGCCCGCTTACCGAGATCTCGGGAACCGAGCCAGCCCGCCCTCTCATATGAACACATAAAAAATTTTCCAAAGGATTTAGAGGTGAGGCGAGATCTCGGAAACCGGGCCAGCCCGGTCAACCGGGCTCATATGAAGAGGCCCTAAATTAGCAAAATGTCATCTGGGTGAAAAACTGTCGCTCAAAAAAAGGCCTTAAACAGTGCCTAGGAGGTCTGAAATGCAGTCAGAATACAAAGAGAAACAAGAAGACGCTAAAGGTAAGCTCCAAAGCGATATTCAATGTACATTTTGCTAATTTAGTGAGCAAAGAATATTTCTCCATACAACGTCTTATAATTTTCTTGCTGTATGAATAATTAATTAGCTAAGTAGGATAATGTTGTTCAGGGTTCTCATAGTGAGCTTGGGCTACCTGTGGTAAATTTACGTCGTTTTTTAGCCCTGAGGTTGTTGCTTGCGATGTGTAAAGAAAAGCAATTTGTTTAATGCAATAAATTCTTCACAACATTGAATGCAACAATCGCTTGGTTGGGAAACGGTGTAACTTAAAGATTAGTTTATACTAGCGATATAAACGCAAGCAAAACCGGTTCAATCGAGTTCAGTGAGATCGTCAACAACAAAAACAGAAGCAGAAACATGGGAAGAAGGAACACAATCATTCTTTTCTCGATCATCACTAATTGACAAAATTAAAGTCCAAGCACAAGAAGAAAAAAACGAACTCGTTTGATTTTCTTGTACTTGTGCTTTAAGTGCGATAATTATTGGTGTGAATAGAAAGAATAAGTGCGTACTTTCTCCTCTGTTTGTGTTTATTCTTGTGCTGTTACGTCCGCACTTACCTTGTGCTTGTGTTTATATCGCTGGTGTAAACAAATCTTTACTGCGCGGAATGTTTTGCTGTGTCCAAGCCTTTAGGGCGTTTATCTGGTTCACTCAAGTAGTTGGATTACAAGGTAAACAGCACGGGTACTGAAGATGACAATACTTTATTGAAGAAATAAAACTTGTCTCTGTTGTCCATTAATTTAAAATAAAAATATATATATATATATATATATATATATATATATATAAAAGTAATCCAGCCTTCCTCGCCTCTGCCGGGCTGCTTTCACTCCGCTCCGAGTCGGCGTTCATTCTTCTGTCCTCATTTAATATTCCAACTTTAAAATCCCGGTCTGTTTTATTTGATCCCTTCATTTCAGCTGGGGGCAGTTGGACACTTAGAAAATTCATCAGTTTGTTCCTAAGTGGGGTGGGCAGCGTAGAGGAAAGTGAGAGTTTGCTTCTCATGCCCCTAGGGTCTCATTCACTTTTATTACAATACCACACCGGCCAAAATAATTCTCAGTGAAAAATAAAATTTGTTTTAGTTGAAGGAGCGTATCTACAAAGTCAACATATCGTGAAAATATCCAGAGACTCGGACAAGAAAAAAGAGGGTGCTACAGAGTGAAACTCAGTCTTCAGCGGGTCTCCGTCAGAAACGAAGGCAGGGAATTGAACAAAGAATCGCGCTGGTCTGACAGACCTTCATTTCACAAACTTCACTAAAGAGCACAAGTCAATAATAATCTCTCCTCTGCAAAGCAACTAATGCTGGATTTCTCTCGCCCTATTTTAATGTTTAGTGATTAATGTTTAGGTCAAATAAGATTCTACTCTAACGCCCTTTATTATCGGTTATCCTAAAATGCCGAAGTGCCGCGATTAAGTTTTGGTCTTAATGTTTCTTAATATATAAATTTGCCTGCCCTATTATGAATTAGGATGCCGTTATTTAAAGTCTGCCGAATAGATTTCGCCTTCAAATTTCGCCAAAGGGATTAGATGTTAATAAATATTTTATTTAAGTTAAATTTTGGATCCTTTTACTTCTAATGAAAATAACGGACAAATTTTCCCATTTCGAAACCAAAAAGGAAATTACGGAAATTAGCGGAAATATGTTTTTTTATCCTATAAAGTAAAATTAAATGTTAGCTGGAAAAACTTGGATTTGATTTAAGTCTTAATTTATGCAGCTAGCCGCGATGTGTATCCGCATAATAATGAAAATTTGCCGGAATAGTAATTTGAGCCAATTTCCCTACAGATGTTTCAGCTGTCGTGACCGGAATGGATACATTACATCAGGTTTCCAACAAAAGACCGGAACCAGTCAAATTCGTTGTTTAAGTTAAAAAAAATAAGAAAGAAATAAGAAGAATCTTCCAGTCCTTTATGGGAAAGCCAATTTTAATGTATCAATTTTAGTCACTGCTGAATGAAATTAGCTGAAAATTAAATGAAGACGCTAAAATCTATGCTTATGATAAACGTTGTTTATATATTTAAGCCTACAACCGAACTTAAAGCATGAAGGTCAAATTAACTTGATTTATCACACAAGCCGAGGAAATCTATTCTATGTCTCTTTCAACAAAAGGAAACAGAGAAGAGTTCCACAGCAGTTTGATTAACCAAGTTAAATTAATCGTAATAATTTGATCCTAAATTAACACGGTTTAGCTATCTAGGTTTCCGAAGGCTTAAGTAATATCAAAGAGAATTTAGTCTTTAACATCAACAGCCAAGTTTGTTTGACTGTTATTTCCAGTTGACACAAAAACAAGATGTTGATGTAATATAACCTTAGTTTTTTTTTTTTTCAGATAATTCAGGTAGGAAATATGAGAATGAAATGATAATTAAGATAATAATTGAATCCTAAATTAAAATGGTTTATTTTTTGGCTTTCCGAAGGTTTAAATAATATCAAAGAGGAGTTAGTCTTTAACATCAACAGCCACGTTTGTTTGACTGTTGTTTCCAGTTGACACAAAAACAACAGACAAAGAAACAACAGATGTTGATGTAATAAAACCTTAGTTCTGATTAGTTTTAGATAATTCAAGCAGGAAATATGAGAATGAAATGATAATTAAGATAATAAATAATTGATTTGTATATAACCTATGCGATGGTTTGAATCGTTATAATTTTATTACTAGGCCTAAGCAAGCTTGAGATAGATGTGAAATTTTTAGGTTTAGAAGAGAACTCCATTACCAGTTTCCCCCCATTAGAGAGACTTTTTATGACTATCAGCTCAATTTGATGTCATTTGTAAAAATCCACCCACGCCACACCAGTGAGATTCAATGTCCAGTCCTCTGTCCTCGGATCCTCCATCGACACACCTACTCCGTGAGCCAGCACAATGTTAGCACCCCCGTTTTTCATCCTACCGCAGTGGATCATTCCCAGACACATTGTTTGCAGGCAAGCGCCTTACTGTTTGTTTTTTTGGGAAAAGGTGTGGGTAGTATTATGACAAAATGAATGAAGCCCCAAGAACATAAAAAGCAAACTCTTACCTTCCTCCACACTGTTCTCCTCACTTGGGAACAAACGGCCAAATCTTCCAAGTGCCCAACTGCCCCCAGCATGAATTACAGGATCAGATAAAGTTTCCCAGGATTTCTCCATTGGAATAACTCAGAGGACATCAGAATTCACACCTTAAAGAGGCAGAGCTTCCACAGCCCAGCAGGAGCGAGGTCGGCTAGATTAAACATGAACGTTCCCAAGTGATGGGCTCCTAATCTTGTGAGTGTGCCACCTTAAAACTGAAATTAAATAAGAAGCTAAAATTTTAAGTAGAAAATTCAAGCCCATTAGCACTTTTAAAAATTAATAGCCTATATTACTTGGTGTTACAGTGAAATTCGGAAAAAAATATTATTACTTATAACCCTAATTTTTTTACTAGTTTTTACTGCTAAGAAGCTCAAACCTAAAGTGAAAAAAAACATCAACAACTAAATAACAACATGATATTTAAGCAGGAACTTATGTAACACCAAGAAATATGGGCATGTATATTATAAAATAATTATCTGAACATAATTAAGAGAATGTGATGGTCACCTATATCCTGCAGTGTAAATTATGCTGTCTTGAAAAAAATGTTGCTAGGATGTTTGAAAGCTATCTAAAAAGTTCTTCGTGTTCTCCAATGGTAAAACCATTGCAAAGCTGCAACTGCATACGTTGTGAACTTAAATAAATTTTATTAAATAAATATTACGTCTTTGATAAAATCTAACCTTAACAAAGGCACTGAGTTGACATCCAGTACTTTGTGTTATTGTACGTTAACCTTACATGAAAAACAGTTTTCCAGTACTTTATGGTTTTGTTAAATTGTTTCCGTTTGGTTTCTGTTTGATGGTAAACTTTTAGTAGGCAGAGGCAGCAAGAACTTATGCCTTGTAGTATGTCGTATGGGATAATGAACTTAGACCTTAAAGTTCTTTTTTGTCTGTGTATGTGTCCAATCAAATATATTTAAATTGACCCCTTTTTTACTGCCAATACGGAATCACTTAGACTTTAACAATAAATGATTTATGCTTGTGAGGGTTTAATAATTAATGCTAGTTAACGCCTGGTTAAAAGTCCTACTTGTGAGGCTAATGGGCTTGCTATTTGCTGTGTAACTAATATAGGATTTCAATAGACCATTAATGTTTACAACGGCTTCACTTGACTATAAAATACTACCAGAATTCCTATTAATTCCCCTAGGTTCCATAATTAAATTCAGTGATCCCACAGAAATCAAACAAATTAAAGTTTTAATAACGAAAGGATCCTTGAATAACTAAAGAATCCTCTGGTAGTTTGCAGTTGTATGAAGCAATTGTGCCAATGGTCTAATGATAAATGATAAAAGTAATAATAATAATTATAATAATTATAAACTTTATAAGCAAGGGAAGCATTATAACCAAACACAGCCCCACCCAACCGTAAAAACTAAGTTTTGAAAGCAAACAATTTCAAAGTTAAATATGATTCCCTGAATTACTCCCATGGTACCAACAGGCTGAATCCTGATAATATAAGAACTGTGACAAAACCTAATTCTTTTGCATTTTAGTGCTAAATTTGGGATTTACTTTGTTTCCCACTCAAGCAAATTAGAGAACATAAAAAAGAATCAATCATTTCAACAAATTTTGGCATTCCAGTTTTTAACTGCTTCACCTTGCTTACAATGTATAAAACAGGCACAACTCAGTGCTACCAACATTATGCTCCCTTAATGTGAAAAAAACCTGGACCGGGAGCTGATTTTTTCCCAGGTTAGTTGAATAAGTAAAAAGTAGTCACTGTGTTGCTCTTAATTCTGTCCTTCCAATCTGTGAAATTTTGGTAGCAAATGTGTTGATTTCAACATAATTTTCTGTCAATAATTTTTGATTAATTATTGATCAATTATTAATTATTAATGATGAAAACATCTGATCCCACCTAGCATTCCCAGTGATGTTAAACAAGATTCCAATGAGCAGTTAAAAACACTAGGTTACCAGTTTTCAGTGTCAAAGGAATCTAAACATGTAACTTGAGAAAACAGCTCACATTCTGCAATGCCTTTACCTGTTACCCTGTGAAATGACGTCTGAGAAAATGCAGTGTTTAAACCCTCTAATTAAAATTGGCATACCAGTAAAGAAAACAGACACACCAAATGGGAAAAATGTGGCAACTTAATTAATTGATGTGCTGACAAATGTGGTAACCTTAATGTATTGAAGAAAGCTAATTATTGTAGAATTATGATAACATTATTATTGTCTAGCATGTGACCTGGGTACCTTTACTCTATTTCAGGCCAAAATAACAGTATGTCATTTTCCCTATCTTCATTAATAAGACCTGGCATGCTTTCCTTAAGAGTAAAATGATGCAATAACACATCATCCTATCCATGACCCTGGTTCCAGAAAGCACAAAATCTTACTCTATTTTCTTGGAAATAACCACTGATACTTTGAACGAGAACTTGGAGAGACAAGGGAACGTAAATTCTTTCTGACTTACAGCAGACACTGATATCTGGCTACTTTTTTTTTTCTCATTGCAACTTGAATTTTTTAAGAATTCCCAGGAAATATTTTCTATTTTAGTGTTTTATTCTCCTGTTGCTCAGGAAATGCATAGCACTTTTGTCTATCATCAACCATAACATGAAACAAAGTTAATTCAGCAAAGTTTGAAGAAGCAAAAATTATGAACTTGCACTTGTGTTTCAAATGAACAATATGGCACTGGGTTCCTGGATGTAATAGTCTAAATGATTCTATGAGTGTGTAATTTCCCTGTAAAATCCTCCCACAGACCCACACCCTCCTACTAAAATCTCCAGGGGAAAGAAAGATAATTTCAGAAAAATTATAAGCATAACATCTGATATAACCCATTGGTTGATTATTTAATTCATCACTAATAGATGAGCATGGGAATTGGTGCCTAGAAAACTGATGGCAAAGATGTTTAGTTATCAAGGAAGGCACTAGGAAGTAACCATGGCAACCTTCTAAGAGCAACCTCACAAGTGTCCTCCCCCCTTAATTTGTCAGACTGATTTACTGCTCAAAATAATGAAACAAAAACCTGTCCTTGAAATGTGACCATAACCTTCCCCAAGCCTTATGAGATTGTTTGACTCCTATTGCTGCAGTCATAAGCTAATACTAAGATGTTGTGTTGAACAAAACCACTACTCAATGGAATCTTGTGATGGAAGCTTTAAACCTTATTGATAAGTGGTTGTACAAACATGCATGTGTCTAGGAATGACTTGCCAATTAAAGATCAAAACTTTACAATTATCCTTTGTATACTAGAAGTGATGTATTCAATGAAACCAGTGCCAAATGTAAAAATGCTGGTAAATTATTGTCATTTCCAAATGGCCTCTGTTTGTACTATGGTGGCACGCACACACTGGACTAATTACATGTATTATTAATGAATTTTTTTGTTTTTTGACAATCAAGGAATTACTTCCAATTTATCACATAACTGAAAAACGTCAGACTACATAATTTATGCATACAAATATAAAGGATTTTTGAAAATTTCACCTAACCTACATGCAACAATGAAGACCCCCCCCCAAAAAAAAATTTTTTCCTGCAGGTAAAAGCCAATCAAAATTTCTGGACATCTCAGACTACTTTCTAGCAACCCCCCTTAAAATGCTTAAATTAAGTTTCCACTGTTCCCCAGAAAAAGGTTTTATAGACCCCAGAGATCATATCAATAAATTATTTCCAAAGATTTTGGAAAGTTGGGTTTCAATCTAAAAAAAATTTGGACTCCAGACCTACAGACATGTTATATGGAAGTTATTTCAGTCATATATGTAGCAATTGGGTAATTAAATGATTGATGTGCATTTTTTATGATCTATAATGTTAAAGTTCTGTTCTTTTGTTTAAGAAAATCTTGAGTGAATGGGGGTTGTGGAACAACAGCTGGGTGAAAAACCTCCCCGTACGTCCACTAGCT
>CALNXI010002756.1:17500-30000 GCA_942486025.1 Porites evermanni | reverse complement strand
TATTCAGTGTTAAAATAAACGTGCTGTATTACAGTTGTCTTATCAAAGTCAGTCAAAAACTCTTAGAGAAAAATTAATTAATTTGCTTGTTCAAGGATTATTTTATTGATTCTTTATAGTTGTATGTATAGTGGAAAGCTTACTTTATCAACCCCATCCACACACAAAAAAAATCATGTAAAGTGTTGGAGGGAGAAGAAAAGATCGGGGAAATGCATACTTCAAGAAAAACTTCACGGCAAATAAATGGATTGAAAAAAAACTCATGCCTACAACAATTCACATAACCCCCTCCCCTCCCATGTTCCCCCTGGGACCCTCAGAAGTAAAGTGGTTGGCCCCTAACTGTGTTCGGACCTCTTTTATGAAGAGAACCCTTGTGGTTCAATTCTTGCAAGGGGCCAACTCCAGTAATCAACCACTTAATCTTATCATTTTTATTGTTTTCTTGTGTGAAGTTCAAATGTAGTACAAGCCACCTTATTAGCCACATTAAGAATGGCGCAGCTTGTTTTAAGCATTTTTCTTCCCATATTTCATGCAAAATGAACCTTTATTCAGGGGACACCAACAAAGGCCCGTTAGATGCCCACTAATTTAAAGTACACGGAAATGTTTCATTGCAATCATAGTTATTACTGCGCTTTTCAAAAACACAAGAAAACTGTGAAGTTCAAAAGCCAACTGATGTTTGCGTTTTAATCTGCCGTCAGCCATCTTGGAGGACTTCTTAGGAAACAGAACTTTCCTTAAATGGGTTCAAAAAGTCATGGTTTGTGATCTGTGATTGGTGGATTTCGATACGTTTTGTGCGTTTCTGTGTTTACAGGTTTGTTGCTTGTGATCGTAATCAAGATTGATGGCAACGAAAAACACAATTATTGTGAACGCAGCCTTTTAACTTTAGAGTTTCCTGTGTTTGTGAAAAGCACAGTAAAGTGGAATGGTTATGAAGCCTGCTATACCTCTGTTACATGTTTTTGTTTCCTGTTTTGGACTTGACGGTGCACAACGTTTCCACGTGATAATAGCATTCCTATCATTTTGATCTTGTAAACAATAAAAACTTCACAGCAATTTTTTTCAGTCACGAATTATTATTTGGTGCGCACTGTCAGGGAGCTACTGACATAACCTGTAGCACTGTTGTTTTTATCTTTAATGAATCTGGCCTTTCATGACCAGTCTCGTCAGACATGGTTGGTTATAAGTCTGGGGAAGAGTACACCTAGAATTATCTCATGATTTAAAACATAAGCTTTATCCTTTAATTAAGCAATATTACCTAAATATAACGTGCTTATAACACCAACATTTGTATAGGTAATAGCATGATTAGTAGTGATATTTGCCATAAATACGACAAGTGATATTTCAAAATTGTTATACGTAATTTCACGAGCCGTTAGGCGAGTGAAATTTGAGACAATTTTGAAATATCACGAGGGGTATTTATGCCAAATGTCACGTACAAATCACGCTATTATTTGTTTATACTACTACCAGCAGAAGGTTTGAGATTTTCACATGTAGGTATTTCAAATTAAGCTGAAATACCACTGCTGTACGCCAATCAAATTGCAGAAATTTCTCATGTAGTAGTATAATCTGCGAAATAGCCTTAAATTTAGGTTAAGCTAAACTTACGTCACAAATTAATTTTGACATCTTCTGCCTTGCCACATCCGAGATCATTTAAGCCATAAATGAAGCCAAGTCTTAAAGACTAAGTTAAAGAGCCGATGGAGATCAAATCCGATTTCCTTAAGTCCAAATAATGTCACTTTGGGTCCAATTTAACTACAGACGTGTCACACAGCCTGATTGTCGCCATATTGGTTTCTCTTAACACCCAGTCCTCCGGTGGGTGAGTCTCGCGCGCGAACTTCCACAGCACTCGTCTCGCGTTTCACTAGCCTGCGAAAACATCCGTTTCTCCGCTCTTCGTCGATGGGGACGTTTCGCGCGGAGGAACGAAGAGCGAGGAGAAACGGATGTTTTCGCAGACTAGCGTTTCACAAGTACTCGGAAAACGAGATCAAGGGCGGCAGGAAAATAAACAAGAATCGCCAAATAGCCTGTTTTTCCAGGCGTTCAGATAGTAGAGCGCAGAAGACAAATTCACAAAGATAAAGATGAGGGGAGACAACTTAACCCGCTCTCCACTGACCGCTGCGCTTTACTATCTGAACGCCTGGATGGAACAGGCCATGCAGGTGATCCATAATCGGGGTGGGAGACCTTACGTCAACTAGATATCTTTTCAGTAATAAGAAATAAGACATCAAGAAGTCCAACTTCCCAGTTGAGACAACGCGTATTGAACTTTTCAGACAACATTTTGACTGGCCAGACCAGCCTTTCAGGTTTATAGATGTTACCAGTAACGTTTATTTTGAAAAACGAAAAAGGTATTAGTCCTCCTTTGAAACGACCTCCTAGTTTCGTTTTACAGCAAAAGGGATGTTGAAAACGATATAGAAATAAGGATGATGTTGTTGTATGACTGCACCGGTACCCATGCATTGTTGGAGAAAAGAAAAGGAAAACGAAAAAATATAGGACTGGACTTTCCTATAATCGTTGAAAATTGGTTGAACCTTTGAAAAAATTAGCTTTGAAAATTGGTTGAAGCACAATTGCACACGTGATACGCATTATATTCTGCAGTCTGTGTGTGCGTGTTTTTGTATTTTTTGTTGTTGTCGCTGTCTGTTTATTTTTCATTTTTTCAGTGTAGTTACTTATATTTTTGAAACCCCATTCTTTTTTTTTACACAAATCAGCCTTCCATCCATACAAAACGGTACGTACGTTATGTATGGGACATATTTTGAACCAACTTTACTTCACTTCTGCTTGGTAGCTTGTTACTCTGCTACTTTGTCGAAAACAGTGAATCCGCTGGCCGAAAAACCGCTCTCAAGTGTGGTTTAATTTGGGCACTGTCCACACGAATCGGGAGGAAAAAAAAAAGCGGTTTCAAAATTGTCCAGATTCGTGTGGACATGGCCTTTTGGCCCCGTTTACAAGGAGGGAGGGTAACCTTGGTGTTAGGAGGATTACCCTAGCACTAGCACATTTCGTCTTTTTTACACGACGTGTTTACAAGGCAGGTAGTGGTTACCCTAGCGCTTTCAGACACGCGCATGGCTATTTGCGTGTCTCTCCCCTAGTTTGCTATCGACTCGTGAAACTTCTTCCTTTTCAGAATAAAGGGGAAAATTATTTGGGAATTAGTTTCCTGGAAAAGTTGATACAGTAGACATTGGGTAAAAACCTTTGGGCTCTCCTTCATTGATAGTTTTAAGATTGTTTTGTTCATTTCGTCAGCTAAAATTTTCCTGGCGGGACTTTTAAAGAAGGCAGGGGAGGAATTCATCCGTACACTTCAACGTTTTAATTTAGCTGAAATCTTGCTCTGCATGTGGCAAGGCTTCGAAATCTTCATGAATATGGGTTAGGTGCTTACAAGCCAATCGCTAGTGAGAGCATTACAGTTGTTGCGGGTTTCGGTCCTCGGCGATCTTCATGCACGCTTTTGAATCGGTGAATTCTCCTACCGTTATAGATAGTACAACGTCGCCGGTGCGACGGTATTTAATGATCCGGACCCGAAGCCTTCTTAGGTGAGTAGGATACTTTCGAGCCAGCCTCACTCAGGCTCGACCGTAGGGGAACTGGTTACAAGTTAAAAATGAGTCTTTTCTCATGTTCAGCCGCAAACACTCCGCACAGCAAAGAAAATAGGAAAACCTAAGTTCCTTTAAGATTCTCTTTATTGGATAAAAATTTATACAGACAGGATTCCAATAAATTCTACAAATCACTTGAAACGAGTTTTAATGTAGCACGAAAAAATTGATTCATATCCTTTTTTTCGTCCAGTTTCTTTTTCTGGAGGCAATAAAATCTATCAAGATTTTATTTCTTGTGAGGTATCACCCCTACACTACTCAGCAGTAATCCATTAGTGACAGTATACGGCAATTATAGAGGGCTAAGTGGGCTTCATTTGCTAATTGTGCCGAGTACGTCGCAGGATACACAGTGCATAAACCAGTGCAGCGTTTCGGCAGTATGAACTCCCTACGCCACGACCCAGCCATTTGTTTTCTTGCATTGAAAAACATTTTATCTTCAATGTTCTTCAGAACGAACTGCAGGCTAAACGTCAGTGTACTGTGTCGCATTGTTATGTGCGTTGCCCTCAGGAGAAGCCAGGAGAAGTGGAAGATTGTTCATATGCTTACTGTAAATCAGAGGGGGCCTAGCACAGATACCTGGGGGAGTTAATATATAACGCACGCCTCAAGTTGGGCTCATAGAAATAAACATTTCTTGGCATCCATTAATTTTCTTACTTATTAATCCCCGACCTCTATTTATCGAACACAAGGTTCCATTTAAACAACAAACCTTGAAAAATGACGAGGCCTGTTACAGGGAAGCGTAACGCCAGGAAGCCCGGTCAAGACACAGCCCAGTCTCTTCACCAAAACTTCAGGTAAAACTCTCAGCAAAATCATGGCATATGATTCGCATATGCATGTAGACGAACTATGCAAAAAAATTACCCGCACGTTTAGGTCCCCTTATTATTAGGCCTTTTAGTCCCTACCTAAAAGGCCAGAGCCATTTTTCCATATGACTTCATAAACATTTAATTTTGTCAGCAATATTTGAAAGTATGTTTATACTTTATACCACACAATTCAACGGTCATCGCGACCGACAGGTGCGCTTATTCCTTCTGATTTACTAATACCTGAATGAAAAGGGATTTTTCTAATACCCAAGCTCAAAACGTAACACCTTTGAGTAACAGTCCAGTTTCGAGTTGGTAGGTACTTAAAGTAGGGTTATTAAAGTGTATTCGAGTTGCTATGACCGTTGAATTAAAGAAGTGAAGACGCATTTTTCACAGCCTTAGCCTCCATCTGAAGTAATATCTTCACAAATTACTAGAAAAAGACCTGTTTATTACTCTGTCTATTGTGTATGTTCAAATTTCAAACACTTACTTGACCAGAATTTCTGAATATTTTACTTTACGTCGAGACTGACCCTGTATGAACGTGTCATTAATGTTCGTGTTCAGCGGTAATTTTTAATTGAAACTGGACTATTAAGTTAAGCTCCGTCGCTGGGGATGTTTAGTCAGAGATGTAACACAAAAATGAAACACAAAAGTACGTAGAGAATGCTTTCTGTATTCCAGTGAGAGTTTGGCAATACAAAAACGAGCAGTCAAATGGGCCATTACGGAGATGATCGTGTCGCCAGGGTAAGAATACAGTCAAACCTCCATTAAGCGGCCAATAATCAAAGTCCCGAAATAATTATAGAAAAGAATGGGAATTAAACCTCTATTAAGCGGCTGCAGTCTCCTTTTGGGCGTCTCAACGAGAGTTCTTCCATTGTTGTCACCTCCATTAAGCGGCCATCAAGCACTTGATACACTTAGTTTGGCTTTATTTCAAGAACGTGATGAAGGAAAATACAGGTGACGACCAATTGTTGACCAGAAATGCTTCCTCCGTCACGCTTTTGTTTCAAAATGAAGTGATGTTGCTGCTAAAGATTATGCTGATTTATGACGAAGTTCTATTGAGCGGCCAGCCTCCATTAAGCGGCCACTTGCCAGTGCCCGAGGGTGGCCGTTTAATTAAGGTCCAACGGTATTGTTAGGGACCTTACGGCGACGATAACGGGAACGTCCAAAAACATCAGTTTTAACCCTTTTAACGCTAAGATCAAACTTTGAATTCTCATTTGTTTCCCCTACTCATTACTACAGAAGAAATGGGGAGAAGTTAATAATATTTCAACCAAATTCATCTTGTGTGATCATGTCCGTAATTCTCATGACCACTCTGTTTTACAAAGCATAGATATTACAAGGAGAAATTTGACGCTGATCACTCTTAGGGCTTAAAGGGTTATTGAGCACACAACAACAACTTTGCACGTGCATCACGATTGTTTGTAAATTTCATTTTCGTCCCTTCACAACTACAGACGTGACAAGGCAAAATTTTACGTTCACTTGAGAACGGGAATCGGACAAGGCAATAAATTCTAACATCTTTGTCTCAATATCGGGCGCAGTCTCTTCTCTTCAGCTCCAACTTAAATTTTCTTCTTTACGTAACTTAGGGATAATCGCCAAAAAGTTTGAAAGAATGCGAAGTCTGGTTTTTAACGACTTTTTCGTGGACGTCACCATTGTCGGATCGTTAGGTCTCTTTTCACTATGAAGCTTTTCCGTAATAGAGAGGCGTCAATTTTATAAAAGTGTATTTATGAGGAGAGTTTCCAGTTAAACACTTGAAGTCTCGATTGCCACTATGAGGAAAATACAGGACATCATTTAAACAACAAGAAACAGATTTCTCCCGTGAATATAGTCCTCTATCCTGTAAACAACAGGATTTTATGTCTTGATTCTTTAATCCTCTGGCTTTGATACCTGATTCCAAAAAGGGGCGAACATCATAAGATAGGTTCCGATCCATTCCAGTCTATGACAGCATTCTTCCACCTGTCCGATCAGTAAAAAAAAATACACATGGGTTTAATAGTTAACCACTATCTTAGGACAAGGACGCCAAATTATCGCATGCCAATTACTGCATTCTGCGTCATGTTACAAGCTGATTTCAACAAATCGACAACAATTTTCCATGGTCTGTACTCTTATCGTCTATAAAAATGACGTCAAAAGGTTCAGAACTCAAATGGAACCACAAGCCCCAGGCGAGTGGTTTCATTGCAAAGTTTTGAACGTTTTGACGTCATTTCTATGGTCGACCAATCAGCGTGCGAGAACCTCAGTTAAAAATATCTTGACTTTGTGCTTGAAATATGCCTCACTTTCATTCAGCCCGACACGTCAACAAATACATCAAACACGCCTGTTTCTGCGTCAGTAGAAGAAATCCTAAAACGACTAGATTTTTCGTAACCAAAGAGATTCCAAATACCCCTTTAACGAGCAAGCAATAGGTTTTTGGATAGAAACACCTTAAAAATTTGCCGACAAACTAAGCACAACACGCAAAAAAAGTACCATCACGATGTGAAAGTACTGCTAAAAAGGTTTCTTTTGAATTATCACGTCGTAGAACTTCGTCCACGGACTCAAACGTAACAGATACATACTAAATTACAAGAAACATCTGCAAGTACATGTACTGCTAAAGAGGTTCAATTGAATGGTACCGCCGTAGCTAGGATTTCATCCACAGACTTAAAAATTTAGAACTACACACTCAAGATATAGAAAAGTGTGAAAGTAGGGCTGACGAGGTTTAATTTGAATGACGAGACACATTGCCTGATGGTTGAAAATGAGCCTTGAAATGCACTTCTGTGTTAAAGAATGATCCCATAATGGGCCGTTTGAAGCTCATCAATGACGGGGTACAAAAACTATGGAGAACAAGAAAAGCACTAAGACGACAAGAAAAACAGACCTTATATTATTTTATTTGGAAATTTATGTTCTCTTTCTTGTCCAAGTAGCTTTCTTGCCTCTTATAATGGTGTTTTTATACCACGCGGCCAAATGCAAAAGGCCACTTTTCTGACAATGAACTCTGTCACGTGGTCTCACCTTGTTCGTATGCAGAGTTCCAGTGGAGGCACAAGATCAGTGTCCTTGTATTCTGGGCATTCTTTTGTTGTATCTTTATCAAGAGAAAGATGAAATTACTTTCAGGCTCCGTGCACACGTATCCGAATATTTTTGAAACCATTTTTTTCTTCCTTTAAGTCTTCGGCAGTTCACAAGAAAACGGCGTTTTCCGGCACCTAAAACGCAACTTTGTAAAACGCTTTCATAATGTTGATTTTTTTCTTTTCTTTCTTTTTGTTTTATTTGCAAAACGCCTGCTTCTCTTTTTCAATTGAAATAGGATGATGTCATTCATAATACAGGGACGCTATCGTAATTTCATTAACGAAAGACATCTCTGAAATTGAATTAGCCTGAATACGTTTTTACAAATGTAAATGGTATTAAACCAGTGGTTTTATAATTTCAAATTTGCCCTTAGCATTTCTGCAGAATTTTAATTTATCCTGACTCAAAATAACTTCCTTGACTTTTTCATGAACTTGAAATACCTTTTTTCTACATCATTACCTAGCCTGTAACAGCTATTTACCCAAGCAAGACCATATAAGTTACACTACGACAGTTTCAGGAAGTAATGCTTGCTCACCAACTGTCAATCTTAACTCCTCATCCTGCCGTGCCAGACCATCATAGTAATAAAGGTCAAACTTCTTCTCTAACCTCCTGTGTATATCAACAGTCAATTGGTCAATCAGTTAATATATCAATCGATCGATCAATCAATCAATCAATCAATCAATCAATCAATCAATCGCTAGCCTACGTCGACGAGTATATTGCAGTTAGATAGCACATTATACACACATCTAATCCTGCAATGACTATCACTTGAATTTATCATAATCTTGAAAAAACAAGATAAACCAAGTCATTCCACGAATACACGCTCTGATTCCCTTGAGCTCTCCTTGTCCCAGTGTTGGTTTCAAGAGATTGCTTAAACTTTTTTGTATAAACACTGAAGAAATCGGCGAGTGTTTCAACAATTATGACTAAGACTTCCGGCCTGCAAGGACCTCTGGCTTCGGATCCGTAGTTCGGGGTTCAAGCCCTGCCATCGCGTTCATTCCTTAACGTGGTCTCTCCTCACTCAGGTGTATTAACGGAACCCGGCGACATCCTGCTAGCGGTAACCCTTCCATAGCCTACATGCAGACGTTTCCTTTTCTAGCGGGGGAGATGCGGGGGAGGAAAGCATTACACCCAGGTTTCTCATACTAAAGAGACTGGGAGACGCCTCGGTCGTGTGGGCACCATGGCTAGCTAAGCTTAGTACAAGCGTCTAACAAGAGTACTCTGGGTCCAATTTCCCTTGGAGGTGCCCAAAGCTTCGACCACCTACCCCTCCCCTATGTAACAATTTTGCCCTTAGTGAGAAATAAAAGTTAACGTCGCCTTAGGAGAGGGGTTGGTTGTCAGTAAGCCAGAAATCTCAATACCAAAATGTTGCCTCTTAGTTTGCACGCTTTGATCCGATCATTATACGTTTCTGGGAGACTGCCCACCTACCCTTCTCCTAAGGCAACATTTTGCCCTGAGTGAGAGGTAAGTGTTAATGTTGGTTTAGGGGAGGGGTAGGTGGACAGTTTCCCACTCTTCATACAGTTGGTGTCCGACTATCATCATTTGCTTGTAAACTGGTCGCTGATAGAAGTAATTTTCTAACCCTTCGGTAAAGCACTACAAGTGACCAGGATGTAGTATCTCTTTTACACCATCAGTGTTTTTAGTAAAACGGAAGGAATAAAACTCCTCATTACCACATAACAGGCTTTTAGTGACGACATCAAAGAATACAAGTATTTAGGAAGAATAAAAACAGGCTGATAAGTTCAAATGCCGTAAATTGGCTAGTATCAATGGCTGTTTTCACACTGGAGACGGATTATCCGTTTGAGACGGATAATCCATCTTGAAAATCCGTCAAAATTGACCGAAATACAGATGGATGAAGTCAGGCGGATTGTCCATCCAAAATTAAGACCGTTCCATTTTCAAATTAAGACGTATTATCTGTCCGACGCGAATTATCCAACGGATAACCCGTCTCAGACGGATAATCCGTCTCTTGTGTAAATACGGCCATTTACTAGTCACTATAAGCTTACCAGTCGTCCAAGAGGTTTCTGTCGATAGAGAACAAGACACTGAAGTGACTCTCGCTGCATATCACCCAAATAGGATAATTGGGATTCTTGTAATTCACACCAACCTGTAACAAATGAAATGATGAATTTTGTCAGTGCATCGTAGATACGCTTGTTTTTTGGCCATCTAAGCTGAAGAAGAAACAAAAAGCAAACAGCGGCGATAAAGAAAAATGCGTTTATATTTCCTTATATGTTTATCACAGCAGTTTGCTCTTTGTTCCTTCTGTCTGTACAACTGTAGCATGCAGGACGGGCGCTTGTTTTTCGCGTTTAAGAGGGCGTGGAACGCGAAACAAGCGCGACAGGGAAAAGCGCAGAAAAATAATAATAAAGAAACAATTTCTGCGTCTTCCCCCGCCGCACTGTCTCGTGCTCCATGCCCGCTTCGCGCATGCCTGAAAACGCGAAAAATAACGACTGTTCTGCAGGGTAGCAAAATTGCTCCTTTTACAATTTCTGCGTCTACCCCCGCCGCACTGTCTCGTGCTCCATGCCCGCTTCGCGCATGCCTGAAAACGCGAAAAATAACGACTGTTCTGCAGGGTAGCAAAATTGCTCCTTTAAACTGTACGGTTAATCCTTACGTCCCAATATCAACACAAAAATTCTCCACACTGATCTCCATACATTTCCTTGAAAAACTAGTTGAGAGAATATGATTTAAGATCAAAGCATCTTCACTTAAGTGATGATTTTATTAATTCTCATAACCTGGTCTCTTGATTATGTACTAATATTGTTAGGAGATAATTAATGTTGGTCACTCGTGGGACATAAAGGATTAAACCTTAAGCCTGATTTCCATATAATAATCTGGATTGTTTCAGCCGCCTCTATTTTCTACTCGGGACGTTGCAAACCAACGTTAGTAAACCAGCCTATCTACAGAGCTTGGCCCTATCCAGACAATTTACTGCCTGCAACAAGCAACAAGGACGGCGACAGCGATGGCTACGAATTGGAAAACGTCTAACAGTCTGTTCATTTCCAAGGTCCACTATTATGGACGGGAGCTCCGCCCTAAGGTTTGCTTCAATGTATTAAAGAAGAACAACGAGTTCTGTTCCACTACAACTCTCTTAACCTTTGTACAAAGGAGGAATAGGAAGCAGCCTTGGAGGTGTGCAGAAAAATAAAAGGGAATTTAAGCAGCGACGTTTTGGAGGGACGTACGTCAACCGGAAGTGTACTTTTTACACTCTCGAGCCGTAGTTTTGAACACATAAGGGAAAAGACACATAGAAATACAACAAATTTGGTGGTGCCAAGGCATATTGCAAGAAAAAAGATTCACTTCCGGTTAAAAACGTCGCTGCTTAAACTGCCTAAAGACGGTGGAAAGTGGGTAAGCACCTTCCGGCCCCTTTCATCACACTCCTCCCTCCTCCCCACTTTCCTCTCTACACAGAGAAATAGGGAGCTTAAGCAACAACGACGGCAACGACTACGAAAAAGTCACTTGAAAAGTGAATTCGCGTTGCCTCAAATTTTATCGCGCTTATAACATCTCGTTTAACTCGTCAAATGTTGGCAAATTTTTTTGGTAGTTGAATTCTAAAGGACTATATCAAAGTTCAGGAAAAGAAAGTCGCGTGTTGCCGTCCTCGACAAAAAGTGCAATTAGGCACCTTCACGTTGAAGTCGTGCAACGACGGCAAAGAAGCGCACAAAAAAGCGTATTGTTTTGCCAATCTAAGGGTCTGTTTACATGGCGGTGGGGGACTCCAGATAGGTGAGGTAACATGTAGCGGGTCACCCCACCTATCATGTAAACGTGATCGAATTAAAATGAAAGATTATATAAAGAGGTGAGTTACCCGACCTAAGCGGTTTACCTCCCCTACCTGGGGTCCCCCACCTCCATGTAAACAGGCTCTAAACCTATTCCTTTTTTCCCGTCCTCGTTGCCGTTGCCGTCGCCGTCGTCGCTGCTTAAGCTCGTTAATATCTCTAGTCATCACCAACCTCGCATGATTTGTAATGTTCAAATAAGGACAGAAACCCGATGTCACTTTGTTTATCTATCCCTTTGAAGACATTCTAAAAAAAACACACAAAAAAAGATCGGTCAATGTTAGCATTTATAGGGAAGCAAAAAACCTTACTATAAGATGTTCACGTCGAAAGATTAAACAGAATGTTTAAAAAAACTAAGAGGCAACAGCAGTCGCAAAGAATAAGGGGAATTCCTTCAGATATTCTCGAGATAGCCTATCACATTGAATCGTTGTAATTCTTTTTCTTATATTAGTGAAAATCCTCTTTAATAGGTTCGTGATACAGTCAAACCGCGTAAATACGGATACCGAGGGGGCCATAGTAAGCGTCCGTATTAACGTGGTTTTCGTATTACACGGGTTGAATTAACAGAAAATGTAAGAGCTTTCTTTCTCCAGGGACACGGAAAACTTTCACATATCAGTAAAAATCGCCTTAGGTGCGTGATACAGGCGAACCTCGCGAATACGGACACTAAAGGAGCCATAGCCATAGCCATAGGTGTCCGTAAAACGGGGGTCGACTGAACACGAATCATTAACAACCGTGGGGGTGGGGGTACAAACAGTCTCACTCAGTAAATCAACTTTATCGCCTGACGAGGACCTGCAGTACGCGGTCGAAAAGTCGCGATCAGTAGTGACAATCTTGAGACAAACGACAAACGGAACCCTTTAAATACATTAACCACGATGAAAAATATCCTCCAT
>CALNXI010002756.1:0-12500 GCA_942486025.1 Porites evermanni | reverse complement strand
CAGATAGTGCAGAACATTTTCGATCTTGTTCAATAAAAACTTAAGGACTTTCAAGGACCGAAAACGAAATTCAAGTACTTCCAAGGCCTTGAAATCGGACTCCTGAAATTCTAGGGTTTTCAAGGGTTTTCAAGACGCGTACGAACCCTGCATCTTAACCGAGGTTTGAACAGCTAAAATCTACCCCGAGCAAATGCATGTGTAGGAACAAAATACCATTACTACATTATGGCAGCAATTACAGTAACAACAGTCTACCTACAAATCTCACATCCACCATGAACAATATTCGTTAAAGAGGTTTAATGCGAACACTATTTCGGAGACCGATCTCTTTCAGTAAAGCCAAACATGTATTAAGAAGTCACCCTTGACGAAGAGGAAAGTGACTTCTCAATACAAGTGCAACACTGTTTACGGTGCAGGCACCCTATTTTCTCGTAAAAATGTCACGATCGAGCCATTTTGGCGTGAAATGTCCCATCTTGACTTAAAACGTTCTGTCAGGGGGTAGGCGTCGGGTGATCTTATGGGAAATTGCAGTACTTACTGCTTCTGTTAACTGGTCCAGTTTGTATCGCCCAGCACCAAAAACATTAGAACCACCAGTAGGTCTGAAATAAATTGTTACAATTAACTAAATAAGATGTAGCTTCGGGTGTTGTCGAAATTATTGTAGCTACAGAGTTGAGGTGTCTTTTCAAAATTTTTTTGTTACTTGATTTGGTGATCGCTCCATCCGCAAAGATCTTGTGCGATTTTTGTTTAAAAAAAAAAGGTTGTAAGAGTAAAACTAACAACCCCATGAGAGGAAAAACCAAAGGCCATGTCTTGCTTGTTGTTATTGATTTGTTTTGTTTGATGTTTTATTTTGGTTTTGTTTTCGATTACGATGGTCTCAAGGGAGGTAATTCGAAGAGCTTAAGCAATGACGACGACGACGACAGCGAAAACAACTTTTGATCGCATCGGTGATCAAAAAGCGATTAAAAAAAGGAGGAAACATTCGTCGTCTTGTGGTCACCGACTCCATAGTTCACCACATTCAGCTAAAAGCATCCTTACACAGAGAACGGTAAAGTAACGTACCAAAAGGCTCGACTTTTGGCTTTTGTCGTTGCCGTCGCCGTTCTTCCTGAGGGACCGCCCGCACCGTTAGATTGTAGTACAAGCACATGTACCACTTTTCAAACCAACTTCGTGTGTCAAATATAATTACGTAATATATAAACACCGATCTGGTTAGCAACATGAAAGGGTTATAATTCGGAGGATAAAAGTAGCTCGAAATTCTTGACTTTCACTGGTACTCTAAATTCGTATTCCCAGTCAAATCGTGAAAGGTCGCTATCTAGTTGAAGATATCATACTTAGCAGAACAACTTTCTGTGTCAGAGCGCCTCACAAACTAATCTTGGTTGGACTTCAGGGTCTTCTGGGCCCCCGCTTGTACCAGGATTGAGTACCCGCCATGATTGACCTGTTCGGGTTGTGAATTGAAGGGAAATCCAAACGCCCTTCCGATAACTGATTCATTAGGTCCGTTTGGGGCGTCGAACAGGAACCTCGGGGCTGCTTCGCAGACGTTACTTACTGCGATAAGATTACGTCTGCGACGCAGGCTACCGTTAGGGACTTTAAGATCCAACGACGCGACGGCAACGAGAACGTCGCTTAAAAAGTGAATTTGAGTTCTTTCAGTCTCAATCGCAATCATTACCCTCTTACTTTGTCGAATGTAGGCGACCCTCTTGGAGTTGAATTCCTAGGGACCATAACCATGTTCAGAAAGAGATAAAATTTCGTCTGCTTGTTCAAAGTTGTTGTTTGCTCATAAAGCCTATTGTTTTTTCTACTTTCGCGTTGCCGTCCGCGTCGTTGGATCTTAAAGTCCCTATTATGGCTGACCCAGAAGACTGGCACCCAGTCCAGACATGCGACTCGGCTGAGGCCACCTTGAGCAGAGTGGAGTGCCCGATGACAATCACTCGACAACGACACATCACTCAGGGCAGCGCCTCGTGTTTCAAACTCGGCAAAACACTCCTGCTCGTTTTTTAAATAATGCATGAACTAAATTCCAGAGTAACTTACAAGGCTACTACTGCACCTCTGCTGTCACCAGTCCTCCATAATATTTCACTAATTGCTGATGTAAGAGCTTTGGTTCTTTCTCTTGAAGAAGGCTAAAGTTTCCTAAAATGGACATGAAATAGGATTTATTAAAAGATTAAAAAAAACTAGTTTTCATGATCTCCACGTCTGGACAGGAGCAGCAGAAAAAAAAGGACATGACTGAGTTATTGTCAGAGGTTGTTACTAGGAATGGAAATGACAGTGAAAACGAGGGAGAGAGTATTATCGCCATTCATTTTCTCCGTTTCTGATTGGCTCAAATCAAATGATTATTTACAATCTAAACTAAATCATCAAACCAGTAGACATTTTCCTAGTATTTAAAGATACCCTACTACCCTCAAAAAAGGAGTAAAGATCATAATTATACACTTGAATCTTGTGTGTGCGTATAACCCTCCCCACCCTTCTGTAGAAACACACTGTACTTTTTAGAGTCCCCCTTTTCCCCTCCAAACAGCAAATGCTTGAGGACAAACACCTGTACAGCAGCTAGCACTCCACAGGGTCCACCCTGAAAAAACAACAACAACAACAACAACATCGATAACCCCTAATATCATAATTAAAATTCTCATTTGGTGTTCCTATACGTTATCTAGTGGAGTAGTGAAGAGAAGTTGTTGAAGTATCAACTCATTTGATCCTATGTGATCATGTCCTTAATTCTTATCATACATCAGTGATACTCAAGGACAAATTTGAGACTAATTACTCTAGGGTTCCTTTAAAGGTTAACCGTCTTACCGTTAATTATATAATTAATTGATTTGTTTATTTATTTATGTCAAAATCTGAAGAGGTCCGGTGCTCCAAAGTTGCCTTTTTACAACCTGAAATCATATAATAGTTCCCAGACAAAAAATATTGGTCGCCAGGAACGTAAATGATAACTATTTCATGCAAATGTTATCTCACCAAAAACTCACTTATCAAAAACGCTACGGCTTGGTCGCATTACCGCCTAAAGCAGGTTACGTTGTGTGCGTTACGCTGCATTTTGAGTCGCAAAATTCTGTTTTCTACTCACCATGGCGACCAAAACGGTCGCAGCTTGGACCACTGGACTGTTCTATAATTCAAACAATTTCCTTTTTTTTTTCTCGAGAGATTCAGGCGAAATATTAGCATTAATTTGTCCTTTCCTTTAGTTGTACAATGCCGTATTCCAGTCCATATAAGTCACACAACGAAAAGCTTTGATTTCTCCATTCTGGTGTAAAGCTCGACTTGGCATTTCCAAATATAAGATTCTTCAAGCCCTAATGTGATCAGCACATGCATCAGTAAATAGGCGACTAGATACTCAGGATATTGCCTAAATCAAGTGAGCCAGCGTGATCAGGCGTTCTCTTTAGGAGTCGCTAGCTAAGATAATGACTAGGGAGGCGTAGCCTGTAATAGGCTAAGGTGAGTGTATTATAATGAGTCCTTGTCTTGATAAGATTGACTTCAAAATATAATTACAAAAAGGATGAAACGGCCTTTTTCATGCACAGCAACAACAATATTATAACAACAACAATTCATTCATTAACAACAGATAAAGCTTTGCAGTATTGTATACCCTGCAAATAGCTATTAAGCTAATCTAGGCGGGACAAAACATTACATTACACAAAGGCGATGTTAAATTACATATTACAAAAAGAAAAGGAATACAATAACATACAGAAAGAGTCACTGGAAGTTTCGCTAGTTAAATGTAAATTTCAAGTACCATTGCTGTTTCCAAAGTGATAGGTTTGTTTTGGACCTCAACTTGCGTAATTTTTTTTGGACCTAAAATATATGAGCAAAACTTAAAATACGCTTTGTTATAACAGCTTTTAATTATCCAAACTCTAAGTGCAGAATTACGTTAGTTATACATTTGGAGGAACCGTGGCAGAGAGGTTAGAGCCCTGGGCCCAGTTGTTCGAACGTTGGCGCTAACCCAGGGTTAAATTTTAACCAGGGTTCTTTTTCTTTTCATCAAAAGCACTCTCTCAGATGATTTTCTATATTTTTTTAGAGTATCCAATCATCAAATGGTAGACAAAGAGAATTAAACTGAATTTGCTTTTTACGCTCTCACATCTGAGTTCAAATTTCGCACTAACCCTGGGTTATCTTAACCCACCTTCGAACAACCCGACCCTGGAATTCCAAGTTCAAGCCCCGCCCCAAACGCTAGCGCTAGGTCCACATACGGAGCGAATTTTTTGGTTGTTTGTTTTTGTTTACGGGTCCATTTCTTGGCAGGAGATCTTAACGATTTATTTGTTTCTCTGTACAGTCAAAGCCCGTTAATACGGATACCGAGGGGGCCATAGAAAGTGTTCGTATAAAACGGCTTGAATTGAGAGGAAATGTAAGCAAACTGCTCGTAATAATAAGACGTCCGAATCAACCGATGAAAACGCCTGCACTGCAGGCTATTCTTTAGCCCTTGAAAAGTGTAAGAATGCAATATGCTTTAAACTAGTAATAGTTGACACTACAGCTGCCCCCGCCCTGTATATAGTATTCTTGCTCCTTGTGTAGCTCTTTGAAATACACCGATTCATAATGAAGATGTTGAATTCACACATATTCCAAACAAAAGGTGAGATAAATACAGGAAATAAACGCAAGGTTCCATGCACAGTTTCGGTTCGATTTACACAGCTTTGATCAAAACATTCTCAGTTTCGAGAATAGTTTAAATTCTAAAACATAAGAAAAGATTTAATTAGGAGTTTAATTTTTCGCTATTTCTATTTCACTTTTTACATTTAGTTCATTTCATTTGCCGGAAAGGAAGCCTTAGAAATTAAAAGGACGTTTGATCAATTCACGCTCGCGCATTCTAGTCTTATTTTAAACTTTATAGCGGAAGGACATCTGTGAGCAGGGAATAAGTCAGCACAGAATTTGATGGTCGGAGAATTTCTGTAATCGTCCATCGTTCAGCTAGTGATAAGCTAGCCGTTGAATCATTCACTCGTCTTGCTTGTTTTGAGCCGAGTCTTATTCCGGTCAAAGAGAGAGAAAAATTGTCTGGTAAGGTTCAGCTGAAGGTTTCCAATCAAAGATTTGTGAACTCGTGTCTGGCAAACTCACTTAGTGTTAAAATATACACTGTTCTACGCACCTTATAACTTCATCTGCGCTTAACGAGTGTCTTTTGATCTATAACGTTCTGAACAACTGCTCCACAGCATGTCACTGATAACCACGTATGTAACGCAAAAGAGTATCGAAGTATGACAGCTCAATTAATGTCACAAAATCTACCTATTGTAAGCTTTTTAATTTGTGTTTTACGTCATCCTAACCATTTCGTACTTGCGGGCGCAAACAATAGAAACGTCATCATTACCCCACCGATTCCTCGCGGCCCCTGTTCAAGCAAATCGAGATTTTTTCTATATTGACTGTATGACTGTATATTTCAACTGAAAAGAACTATAAATAAGAAATACGTATTTTAAAACTGCAAAAAGCAAGTATGCCACAAAACTTCACTTAATAAAAGACAAAACAGAAAGGCTAGACCCCTGTATCACCAGTGTAATTCGTGTTCATCACGTGCTTTGACGCCAGAACCAATGGCGTTTCAGCGAAAGGAAAACTGATGTAATACAAATAACAAGAAGATCGGTGTTGAAATATTAGACGGTGGAAACTCTTAGTTGTCGACCAGGGTTGTCAAACATGGGTTCCTCGCAATCTACCCATTAGGAGGAAAGTAACCGAACAGTGCAGTCCTCACGAAGACCCGACACTTCTGCAGGATTTATGGGGCGGACGAGACACACACAGGTATGAGCAAAGCAAGCAGACACTCGCTACTGACGCCAAAAAAAAAAAGAAAGAAGTGCAACATTCTTCACGCCCTTCGATCATTTCCGCATCACATTCAGTCGTCGCGGAGTACAACATTTTTTTTTTCCAGTTTTGTTAGCCGCTATCGGCTGGGATAAGCAGGGGATTGATGAAATGGCAGTGGATAAATCCTTTTCAGTCTCTGTATATCCTCAACTACGACGTGGGAATCTTAGTATTTGTCACACAGGGTTGATGTAATCGTTGCATTTCTGAACTTTCATTCATGCGCCGTTAGTCTGTTTTGTCCGTCAAAACTTAACTAGTCAAAAATTGATGCTCTTTCCTGGTATCCTAGCCAGGCAGGGCGACAGTTAATATCACATCCCTCTGAGAAAGAGAGAGAGACCTTGAAAATCTCGAATTTGGAAGACTAAATTGGAAAGGAAATGAATTTGATTTATTATGATGTTTTGTTGCTTAACTGAAAAACCAGCAAATGCAAAATGTATTTTCAACAGCAGCTGCTACGCTTTTTCTAGTCCGGTCATAAACCCCCTCGGATATGAGCCCCTCCGTCCTCGTTGAACCCCTTACGATGTTTAGAGCCGTGAGCAAAAAAGAGCTTACCTCGCCATTGTGTTCCCCAAATGTCTTGAACATCAGCAGTGCTGTAGGTTTCTTGAAGAAAGATGATATCATACCTCCGTTCATGTAGCCAGGTAAAAAGGGCCTTTCCAGTTCTTGTGGCGGATCAAATTCCTCGAACCGTAAGAGAACTGAAGTAATTTAAAATCCAAACATTCTTTCCTTAATGGGATCAGTGAAAAACTAAACTAGGCGCATACAAATGATTTTCCACCGCAGCGGTACACAAAATTGAAAAGAGGTAGGTAAACAGCACACGCAAACACACACACAAAAACATTACCCAACGAAGTTTTAAGAAAGGAATAAATAGCGGCGAGGTAATTATTACCTACAACCTGTAAGACGCTGCCACAGCTAGAGCTTGGGACAATCGTTTCAACTACTCCCAATTGTTGTAACCTACACACGCCCCTCCCGTTACAAAAATACCCTGATGAAAAGTTTTAACAAGTACATTAAAATAACCGGAGTCCAAAAACCTAGATTTGTCTATAAGGGAACAAATTGTCCATCGATAAATAATTTATCAGGTTATGGTTTGCTAAAGAAAGCAATCTTTCTTTCCTCTCTTACTTTGTTTAAGATTTTTCTTCTTTCGCTTATTTGTGTAGGAAAATCCGCGTAGACCTTAATGTCGATATCATCTGCCAGCTCGCGCACTCTTCTCAAAACAAGCTCGCGTTCCGGAAATCTCAAAAAACCAACAATCACCGGTCTAGTTTCTCCCGTCTCCTTCTTTCCTATTCTGTGAGCTCGCAGGAATTCAATATTTGCTGCATTTTCCATCTCCAATTCATCACTAAGGAATTTACGTACAACTTCATGCGCATTCTCAGCTCCATCAGCATAAATTAAGGTAATTCACGAAACTACTAAACAAATTGATTTGTCTGTTTGCAGAATTACGAAGTTACAATTCCAGTACAAGAAATCAATGGTCGAGCTATCGGGAGGGAAATCACACGACGATTCGGAAACGAAGGGCAGCATCGATATCTGAATGACGTGGATTTAACAACATTGAGATTTTTGAGAGCAGCAAACTCATTCGTTCATGATGCCTATGACGATGGTGCAGACATGCGAAATTGTGCCTTCATTCTTAGACAACCCAGAGAAGAGTTTGTCATCACTGCGGGAAATCGAGATTGGGAATATGATTTCTGCGAAGAGCAAAATGGCGTCATTTATGGCCGTTGTGTACGCAAGCCTTTTTTGCGTTACTTCTATGATAAAGCCAAGTCATGTGTTGTTCGTTTATTGTTATGGGGGGCTTCGAAGGCTTTGGGGGGAGGATCTATTTTCAAGGCTTTAACATCTGGTTAAGAAAAAAAAAACACGATTGATCAAACTACAAAGTTATACTGCTCTTGTTATATATTGATAAAGTATAGGAATAGCACAAAAACGAAAAGTGTCAGCAATTCTTCTATTATTATGATTAGTTAAGTGCTGATGAATCGTAGATGTTTTATTTGTTTAGCCGTGTGTAAAACTACCTGCAAACTTCCGGATTAAGGAACTTGATAATGTTAAAACTTATTCTGTATTCACCATTGGAACTATAGTTATTAATTTTTTTCTCTTAGTTCTTTGTATTTTGGTGCATTATGGATTAAAATACAATGCTTTTATATGCATTTCTAGAAATTCAGTCAAAAAACAAAACAAAACAAAACAAAAACTAAAAACAAAAAACAAAAAAAAAATTGCCCCGCCGTGTGGTCCCTAACGGAATAATATATACGCCATCAAATAAAGAAAAGAGAGAACAATATACAGACTGAATTGACTCATCCCAAACCCACAAAAATCGGACCGGTTTTAAACTTCCAGCCTCTGAACTGCGAGCGATTAAGTACAAATGACACTGGAGAGCTCCTTCTTTCCGATTCGTTTTCCGATGATGGTCATTTACATCGCATCTCAGTTCCAGGTCTTGTCATCATAAATACACATAACTGTGATTTATTACAATTTTTCCTCAATAATGACACGTCTTTGGTTTTTTTACTCCTTCTTTTGCCTTTACCTATTTCTACATCTTGGGTTTTCAGTAAAGGATACATATTACAGGTAAAATGGTACAAAAGGGCGTTCGTTTTTCCTTAACGCCTTCAAATAAACTAAATCCCGTCACAACTGTCGGCATATCCCCCTCTGAATATCATTGTGTACCCCACAGATCAAGTTAAAAAACAAAACAAAAAAGAAGAAGGAGGAGGAGAAGGGCGGCACCTGATACACTTATAAAAGCATAAAAAAGTCAGTAGAAGCCATTCAATTACAGAAGTTATTCGCATAAAGTGAATGTTGTAGGTACACTTAATTCGTCCCCAATCACCTCTCGCGGATATTTTGACGGCGGAACAGTAGTACATAGGGCTCCACTGGGTACCGACCAATCACAGCGCAGCAGAAATTTTCTCGACCAATCAGCATCGAGTATTTAGCCCATGTGACTTGATTGACGTCACAATGCCCATATTTGGGCATAAAAATCACGTGACCCCACCCAAGAGGTGGATCCACATACTTGGCATAGTTTTAAAGGACCGCGTAGAACCTGGGTACAAACGGGGCGCATACGCAATTCAACCCCAATCCCCTCGCATCCCGAAAGTCAACAAAAACACACTGTATAGAGGTCAACATATTTAATACAAAAACAAAAATCGCGAGTGTCCTAAGTTACATCCGGGACGTATGTGACGCCCGAGTGACGTCACGCCCATTGTTTTACATGAAATACACATTACGAAGAAAGGGTGTTTGCTTCCTGGCTGAAGGAGTCATGAGCAATGGATTAGGCCATGGAATGTAATAGTTGAAACCTATCAAGGACCAAGGTTTGGATAAAGGACGACGTAAATCGAAACGGGTGGCTGAAACGAAAGGAGGGGTGATTAGAGCCAAGAAGCAAACTGAATAAGAAACACTCGACCATTGGCACGCACGAGGCGGTGTCTTACTGTCCAATGAATGACTAGAAAAACAAAAAAAGACTTAATTACAAAGTGGGACGTGTGTGACGCCCTCGTGGTGTCACGCCCGGGAAAGATTGTATACAAAACAATTCGATTAAAATCCAGTCCTGGTTAAAATTAAAATGCTCTAAGATCCAAAGCGTTTCTGGGAAAAAAAATTAACGTTTTAGTTTGAACAGATGGAGTAAGCTGGACCATCCTTGATGATTGACGATACAAAGTTTATGAGGGATGGGCCAGCTTCGGAAAATCATGACATCTTGTAAGACCCAAAAAGAATCTAAATAGATTGAAAAAATAATCATGAACATCCAGCAGGGGTGGCGCCACCATGCAGACCTCCCCCTGCCGGGTGTTCAAAATTCCCAATCCATGCTCTCCATCATGGCACAGCCCCGACAAGGTTCATGGAGTTCAGACACGTGCCGTAAGTAAATCCAACACCGTTTACAAACAAAATACAATTTCCCAGTCAAATTTTGGAGGGACCTGGAATGTTGGTCCATCACCTGGGCAATGGCTGAAAAAGGAAAGGGAGATAAATGGCTCGCATGACAAAATGAGAATCTGAAAAAAATAAAAAACAGGTTTTTTAAGGACGGGGTGGGTAGCCCATGCCTTGCAACAACTCACACCAATAACAGGGCGTGTGTAAGTCACTGGCACGACGAAAAGACAAATAACAACGACAACAGAGTAATTTAATGGGTCTCGGTAATGGAAGGGCGAGCCCCGATCCAGTGTACCACTGCACGATGCTGCCGAGGAAACACCATGCAGCGGAGGTTCCATGAACCTGGTGGGTACTGAGAATGGTAAGCGAATCTACGAAAAGAATAATGGATGATTAATCTTGTGAGCCCATAAGTAAATAATCAAGACGGTCTTGTATCCAACATCTGTACCCATAGATTTCAATCGTGATAATCACATCTAAAAAAATTTAATAATAATGGGCTAAAGCCATGAGTAAGTAATTGATATCGTCTCGGAGCCGGTGGTTGTTCTTGAGGAAGAAATGCGCACCTAAAAAGCAGTATCATTACAGAATTGCAAGAGATGTGGAACGCTATGAATATGGTATCGTTGTTGCAAGGCAAGGATCCACCCCCATTGGTCCATAGTAGAAATCACATCTGAAACGTTTCATGAAGACTAATTACACATCGAACAGTACAATAATGACATCGCAATTGCACGGGTCTAATCCATCCTCCATAATGTTTTAACGTATAATGAAAGCCTACAAAGAGGTGGAAAGTCGAATCAAAACTGGAATACTGGTACGAAAAAAACCGGATTGCAAAGGGCGGATCCATTGCGTATGATGACGCAACAAGCAATGCGTGGCTGTAAAAAAAAAAAAAAAATTTAAACTAAAATTAATCCTCATGTAAAAAACCTAAGGCAGCCAAATCCGGTTCACCCACAGGACCTTGGCGCCGGAGAAACGAATTAATTCGAATCGTCATCCGTAAAGGCCAATCATCCCAGTCTCGATGGTTGGGGTCCCCACTCTGCACAAACTCAACAATATCATCTTCAGTGAGGGACCCCTCCCGGTTACCAACAATGACATCATCTAAACGTAAGCCTTCCATCATTCTCTCACAGTGGTTACAGACTCCACCAGGGGTGGGATGAGCGACCCATTGATAAATATGACAGACAGGCTGATTCTCCACTACCTCCCATGAATCTAATAAAAAAATAAAAATCAACACGAACAGGTTGGGACCCAGAACCGCGCAGCCCAATTGAGTCGAGCTCGTCGAGGGCAAAGACACAGGTGGACAGGCCATAGCACGTCTCGTAGAAACGCAAACCCCTTGAACACGTCTAGGAATCAAAAAAAGGGACATGAGGGAAAAAAAGGGACCCACACCCGAAAAAAAAGGAAAGCCATAACACTTACCAGCCATTCTGCGGCGATGGACCTCATGATCGAGTTTCCGGGCAACAGGGTGGTCCCAGGGCAGCGTTTTGGCCCAATCCCGCAGTTCCTCGTGGGTACAGCGTCTGAAGAAGGCACGCAGGCATTCCTTTCCCATCGGGAGGCGGTCCAACATCTTCAGCATCTCAAATAGAATCGCAATAGGTACAGAGTACAGCACAATGGACTGCAGCGAACTCACCATCTTGATCAGCGTGACTGAACAAACTGGAATGAACCCACTTCGAAGGCGCGTGGGGTTTTACAGACTCTTTCAGAGAACGTGATTGGTGGAGAGCCATCACGTGGGGATAGTATGAACGAGAGGAGACTCTAGGGGGTACCCCCCATGGGTACACCTTGTCCTCCCTGGACCAGAGGGTCTAGCGCGAGTGTGTGATTGGTGGAGACCGGAGGATAAACAAGGGGAACACCGCATAGAGAGGTCAGTTGCCGGAGTTTTGCGCTGTCAAGATGGACTGCCGAGGGTTAGTCGATCCCAGGAACAAACCGTTTGGCCGCGTGCTCCCGTTGGAAATCCAAGTGAAGATCATGTTTTGGGTCCATTGTTTTTACACCATGGATAAACGAAAGAAGGTGGTGCGCGAGTTGAAGGGTCTACCCAAATGTGACCTCACAGGTTTCCCCCAACATTTGGGCGAAGGTCGTTGGTGGAACCAAGTGGTGGTGCGATTGCACGCCCCCAGAAAAAATGGCTGCCACCACTGCCACCGCCTCATGGATCACAAGTTATCGGTAAGGGGAAAAGTGTCATTTGCTTGTTTTGGTTTGTTGGTTGACTGAATGTCTTGGTTGTGTCTGGATTTTAGATTGGCATGATGGTGGAGATGGCCCGTCAACCTCCCAATCTCCACCACCTATTGAACGAGGGCATTGCCTTTATCATCGACACCTTTAAACATCAGATCCCCCAGTGTCCCCTTGGAAGACGCCCCGTCATGATTGGCAGGAGGAAACCCGCCTATGATACAGTGGACAAAGTC